>JXUT01145284.1:0-11368 GCA_000934455.1 Apostichopus parvimensis | reverse complement strand
TAAATCCTGGACTATCTCTTTCTGCTGGTATTCATCCGGACTCATCTGTCCAATGTGGATGGCTTTCATGTATTTTCCGACAAAATCTGGTTTGGCATGAAATGCTTCAAAAGGCTCCTGCAGAAAGTAACAAGAAAAAACTGTCATTTAGCCTTTGAAGAAGATCCTGCTAGGATCGAAACGTCAGGCCAACTTACTTTTACACAAGCAAAAACTGTGATTGAATTTGATTGTATACGATACTGACAGGGAAATCCTATCAACACGAGTAACTCATGTTACCCTGGGAAAAGTTTACAGTGCAAATTTTATATAGGAGATTTGAAGGCTCTGAATTTTGTCTCTCATAAAATACTATGGCTCCTGTGTAAAAAAACTTTAAAAATTATACCAATTTGTCCATTTTGCGATGAGATAATTGATAAATTATTCCTTTACTTACCATTTTACCAACTTGAAGACATGGACTTTGGTCATGTGATTAACAGAAGTTTTATACAAAACAGACCAAGAATTAATCAAAGTAAGGTTTCAGTTTATCAAAGATAAACCCACCATATTATCTTTTACATAATGATTGCTCTTTTGCAATCTTCATGTATTGATTCAAGGTTAGGTCATGAAGGTGACTTTGACAAGTTGATAACTTATATAATGCTCTTTCATAAATCTTGATCATGCTCAAAATTTATGTGGGAAGACTTAATTTTAATCATCCATGGTGACCGATGGTTTATATGGTTAAAACAACAAACGAAAACTCTATTTCACCGAGGTCTTAACAGATCTACCAATCTTTGATTTCAATTTTTTTTTGTTTTTTTCAGAATCAGATTTTGCACTTTTATATTTCTGGCAATTTTTTATTGTTACTTTATGAAAGAGGGAATGGCAGAAATATTATACCTTGCAAAAGATTATGTGAAAGAAAGCCCCTGGACAATTTTTCCAGGGTAAAGTCAATGTGAGAAGTGAAACTTAACATGTACTTGGGATGTTCAGGCTATAAGCCAAAAGTTTCCTGATCAGCTGGAGTGAGATCTAGAGCCTGTGTTCTTGATCAGAGTGTGTGCTTTCTGTATCAGAATGGTATTAAAGGTCGAGGGTCTAGATCAAGATAGTACACACACTTTAATACGCTAGGATCGAAATGTCAGGCCAACTTACTTTTACACATACTCCTACACAGGCAATCTAGTGGATAAGCAGTTTGCTAACAGTTTTATTTTATTTTGATTTCAGCTGCAGCTGTTACTGTATCCCTTTGGGTTATCCTCCTTATCTACTCTGTATTTGTACTTCTATTTGTATTCTTGTGTTTCAGTTTTTCACATCATTTTTATCATTTACTCATCCCGCTGCTTTCAACCTGTCTGTATTCTGTGTGCGTTTTTGTCCCTTCTGTTACTGTTACTTGTCATTTAGCCTTTGAAGAAGATCCTGCTAGGATCGAAACGTCAGGCCAACTTACTTTTACACAAACTTTACATAAACTCAAATATGTGCATGTTAGAATTGTAAGAACACATTATGCATGCACGGTATGTATCACTGGTAACTGTCATTGACAGATCTTGAACTAAGTTCAATAGTTGAATCTATCCTATCTAAGATTGGCCAATTTGGCCTCCTTTAAAGTTTCTTCACCTTGAATTCATCACAATTGATCTTCAAACAAATTGACTTATTAGTCTGAGCTTCAGATCAATGATAAACAATGCTGTCCCCAATTTATTGACATAGGCATAGGTAAGTATAAATATTGCTGACAGAAAGCTTGGACTGAAGAAACTATGGTGACAGTCACTACATGGTTTGTCAACTTAGTCCGTAGTTTGTGTTGTGGCAAGCTGTTCCAGTACCAAAATTTTACTTAGTAAGGGAGCGAGGAGGGGGGGGGGTGGGTGAGGGGATCAACCTACCAAAAAGTACACTATTCACCAATGGTGCAGGACTTTTGTACATACAGTACAGTATATTAGAACTAAGTAAAGTAGGTCTAAGGTCAGTAAATTGTGTGCAACTTGTAGATCCATATATGTACATTGAATGAATGAATGAATGAATGAATGAATGAATGAACGAATGAATGAATACATGAATGAATGAATAAATGAATGGTCAGAATAAAAACTAATGATTGACTATATATTGATTATATTTGTTCATTGTATTCCCAACAAAAGACAAGGACAGTGACTCTCTATTGTTCATTGACCTGCAACTTACAAGCACACAAACAAATTCTAACTAGCTTACATTTGCAACAAATATCAGTAATAGTTGACTGGCTTGCTTTCTAGTAATTTGTTTCTAGCAGTTCCATATTTCTATTCTAGGATGGGTCAACTGATTTAGATTTGGTTTTCTTGTTATAGCAGGTGGTGAATGATGATGTCTAAAGGGTCAGTTCTTGCAATTCCTGGTAATGACATTACAAATTAGAGGACTTCTAGGCCTCCTGACATTTGTAGTTAATTTCTAAAATTAACTCTCTTAGGAAGCATCGATAACTCATGAAGTGAAGTAATCCAAATAATGATTCTTCATAAAAAATGGCAATGCAAACTTGTTTTGTAACAGAATTATGTTTCCTATCATACTTCAAATACTACATAGTTCTCTAAAATTCCATATGTTTACATTTGTTTAGTTTTAATAGCACTTTGCCAATGAATTTTGTCAATCATTTTGCTATGTGATACTAGAGAAAGTTCCCCTGATTTCCATAAGTCAGTGGCTCGTCCATGAATGCAATTTTTCAGAATAGAACTGGTTAACACAGTTTAAAATATTTAAGATAATTTGTAAATGTTACAGAACAGTTTTTATTCTCATCAATATCCTTTGATCACAAAAATGATGATGGTTTCCATTGCTTTTAATTTGAAGGTTTCTCCAATTTTGAAATAAAATTATTGCATTACATGATGCAATATAGTGCAATTACTGACACTGTTTGCCTTTTGCACACGTATGCTTCAACTTCAAGTAATAGGCTCAAGTTAGTTTTTTTTTTTTTTAAGTATTTAGTTTGTAATATTGGAGACTATTACACAAAATTTTGTTATTTAATTCTGCTATGACTTAATGTTGTTTCTACTAAACAATTGTCTTACTGTAATAAGTGACATCTCTTTTGTTAATATTGTCACCTGCCTTTGGTTGATTGTGATACCTTAAATTGGAAATCAAGTGATTCTGTCCTTGACTTGTGTGAACTGGCCCAAGCAGAATAGTGGATGACTGGATGCCAAGATTGATTTTCGTGTTACGTTTGTATTAAAAGCTTTAGTACTATGGCCTAGACATTAACACAGCACCATTAATTTAGAACATTTAAAATATTGGCATCCAAAATGTATCCAGCACATTTTGAAATATCATGACCTTGTAACATAAATTTAGCCTATAAGAAAAGTTATAAACTAACAACACTGACTTTGATCGTTCTGATCTGATGGACAATTTTACATCACTGCCACAATTAACACAAAAATTCAATAGGCCTACGTGCTGTTTTTCAAATTTCTGTCACCTTTTTAGTTGTACTTGTAGCACCCTTTTTGAAATATTCAGAAAAATAAAAGAAGTTATCATCATCATGTCAATTATTATTATCCTGAGATTTCAATAAATGGATCATAACTCACACTATTTTTACACTAATGGACCAGGCCTAAAACAAGTTATTGCTATAACTAAGCAATAGGCTAGTGGTACCAGTAAGTGATTTTGTGTTAATATTAACTTTAAAATTAGGCATAGGCCTATGCAACTTACCGTTGCATCTTGACCAGCATAATGTGAAATCACTTTACTTCCTCCAGGATGCTTCTTGGACCATTTGGTAACATCGTAGACTTCTCCATTTATGACAATCCACTTGTCGGATCCCTTCACGCCATTGTTTTTCCTCACTTCTTCCCATGTTAATTCTTTTCTAATTCTTGAGTTTGTAGTGCTGTTTTCACCTTTCCCCATTGTATGTTTGTCCTTGCTTGAAACAAGTGGGATAAATCCTAACCTTGGGATTACTAATGACTAGTCTGCCTCCCAGCTGTAGGCCTAAAACTTTATTTTGCAAGACAAGTTTAGTCTTACTACCAGTACTGTTATACTATTTTACAGTACTAGTGCTAACGTTACCCACATACTGTACAGTATCATTGAAAGTCACACAATTTAGTATCGTACAACAACGCCCGTAATCTCGGGGTATAGATTCTCTCACTCTCAGAGCTAGCCTAACCAAGCCTCGATTATTGGCTGTTCTCGGCAATTAGTAAGAAGTTAGATTCCGTTACAGCTGCAGTGATTTAGGATAGGTAACACAAGTTTATTTGGAAATGTATTTAATTTCTGTGGACAGATCTCGTACCACAACATAGCACGTAAAAACGTTACATGCATATGATCAAAGATATTTCACCAGCTTCGGCGCGGATGTAGCACTATTGCCTTGGTATCGTACTTACATAACATGTTATGTTGCAGATATCTGGGCATGCATAATCCACATGTACTTGACATGCATACTGGGCAGACGTCAGGCCATCGGAAGTTCCCCTCGGCGTATGGCTTAGACGACTTATGCAAAGGGGTTAAAGTTTTAGCATGCGTTTTAGCAACCCATTTTTCATCGTTATATACATTAGTCATAGAGTAAAGAATTGAAATTAAATAAATTAATTTTATTTTTACATTACTTTTACTTAGTGATGCTAACAAAGTGCACAAAACAAATCAAACTTTGTTTTACCTAGTAAGGTTCATAGAATAAACCATGTCGAACCAAAGAAATTTGTACGTAGAAGCCATAGCGCTCCTGCTGGCAACAATACGCTTTTGAAGGTCACACGCGCCATCTTGGTACTCCCAAAACAATGACTCGCGCAAAGGGTGTCTACGTTTTAGTAACGAGGTTCCGACGAAATCCTGATCTTTATCGTCAAAATATCTTTCATTTTCACGTAAAGACACTTTAGATGCACCAGATTAGCTACATTTCTTTGTGGGGGGAAATATACTAGTAGAAATGAATTACAAATCAACAAAAATTTAAGGTCAAAGTGTGAAATGAAGTAAACTTGAATGTCGTTTTGCAGTAAAAACGCTGAAGCTTCAGTGGCAATATCTGGTTATTAATTATAACTGTTTTCTTCATTTAATTACTGCCAAAAACAGTAATGAAACGTGATACCTTGTTATCTTTAGCTGGACCTGAGATGTCCATCGCTGTATCGTTTGTACACTGTGCCGTGGGTATTGACCGCAGCTGTATGTACTGACTGTACACTAATGTCTTATTACCGACGGTAGCAAGAATGTGTGTGTATTTTCTGGGATCGATGGTGGTGTCTAACACTTCTGTTACACCAACTTCGAAACTAGGTCAAAATACCGGCATTCGACGTTTCTTTTTGCGCGAGTCTTCACACCCCTTAAGCTCTGCAACCTCTCGGTGTGCATTGAGGCTCGTCTTCCTGTCTTGATATATGTGACTGCAGAGAACATTCTCTCTACGGTGCAGGACGAGTGGCATCATTGGTCGCTGAAAATGCAAATGGGTTGCTAGCGCTTGTTTTAATGGTTATACAACCGGCCAAATTATTGGCGCTTATTCTGTAGGACGATATTGATCAACGGTCTCCGTATGTGGGTATGATGAAGGCCCAAAATGTGTAATATCTCGGTCTGATTACCAAGTTCTGACCTTATATGAAGTATGAACATGAGCCCTGATGTATGAATACTTGTGATTAGAACTCGAAAAAATGTAAAAAAGAAGTATTTTGAATACATCACTGGATTTTATTTGTGGGGAGGGGGGCAAGACTGTAGCACCACAAAGCAAATTGGGGGGGGGGGATTGCCCCCTGGCACCCCTCTGGCTACGCCACCGGTTCAAGAGTATCATACAAATTGCAGACTCTCTTCCTAAATGGAATATTGTAGAGTGATATCATTCCCTATTGACGTGTAAACACGCTACCGATATTCAAAGAATAGGTTTTGTAACAGTCATGTTCTACCACGTTCTTGTCGCGAAATTTGAAATCCTGTCAACAAAAGTAGCGACATGTTACTGTGAGAAAGGGATGTACATTTATCACTTTATCATTTGTAGCTAACATGGATTGACCTTACGACCTTTGTGTGAATATTTATTTTGTCAAACTTTTTTTCTGTCATTTCGTATGGTTTTTTATGTTCTTGGATATGCAGAGACGTAAAATCAGAAAGTTCTGCGAAGAAGAACCAACTCTAGCCAATCGGCTGGGTCTATATAAGTCTGATGCTCTAGCCTATCAAAGTAAGACAGGTACCACTACCAGTTTGGCGATAACCATTTATTTGAACAGGGTTATGATGGTATAACTTAAGCTAGGCCTACCCTAAATTCGCGATAGTAAAGGCATTAATGTTATTTTAAAAGGTAGCGGTGTTTACTGTTTTTGCTCAGTAGATTAGTTGTATCCTTCAGCTATGTCAATGTGTTTTCATCAATGGTTCGACCTGATTCCGCCAGTAATAGAAAGAATTAACCTGTACTCGAAATTTGTTGTAAAGGTCAGTAGTCAAACTGCTCAAACTTCACGTTTGCCTTCAAGTTTACCATATAATCTTGCTAAATGGATGATATATTAAAATAATCCAAATAGTGTCAAAATATAAAAATGATGTTACCATGTTTCACGATGGTAATTTTGGCTGTTTCTGTGAAGACTTTGTAAATTAAATTTGTGATTCACAAAGTTATTACAATTTGACCTACTGTACTCATACGCAACAACTGTGGCTATTAGTGCAACAACATATTTATAACACAGTACGCAAATTTAGGTGGACGTGAAGTTACCGTACACCACCATACTTGGTTAGCCGGAACTAATCTTCCCCAAGGCCCTCGAAGAACAAACTGACAAAGAAACGTTTAATGAGGAAGTACAGTACATGAAAAGACCTGAAAACATATGCAATATGTAAACAATAAAATTGAAGTGAAGGTGGCGATAAAAAGTAGCATTTAATAAACAATGACTAAAGCAGGTAACCTGTCATTGTTCAGTAAGTTTATTTTGAAACTAAGCCTAGTCTAGGAAACAAAACAGAGAGATGACAACTGTAATCCTTTAGAATTGATTTAGACCCAATACATGTTGCTTTCAGCATCAGATTTGATCATTGTCCATGCAGCAGCTTGGTGAATAGGGAAATAAGTCATGTTATTTATACATCTGGCTGATGAGCAAAAGACAGGGTAGACTCCTTATGTTATAATATGTTCATCTTGGAACTTGAAGGTCCAGACTATCATAGTACTTCATAACACAACCTAAGCTAGGCTTGGATATAGGCACTCCTATCATGTATGCCACACAGTTATGTATACATTGATATAGTACTGTATCATATCAATTTGTGTATTCACTTACCTCCATCGTTAGGTACATAAGAATGATAAGATGTGTGCAGACTCGATGCTCTTTTACCAAGCATGTGATGCTGAGCAATATAATTCAATTATTGTACACTGTAAATCTTACTTTTCCTGAAGTGATTTTGGAACTTTCTATCTTATCTCTTCGATCAGAATGAAGAAAGGGGGTAAAATTAGAAGGAACAAAGGTGGGCGCTCTATCCCTTCCACAGATTCAGAAGACATGGTTAAATTGACTCACAAAGGACTCGATAGATGTGCATCCCTATTGGCTCATATAATGGATGATGGGCAGCGTGGCGGTAAGTAATCTGTAAAAATTCGCTCCATTAATTGTTGACAACGAGTTATTACCATGAAAAAGGTTTTCTGACTTCAAAAAGATCATTTCCATTTGGTTAATGGGTTGACTTACAGTGTATTTCATGTTTCATTAAAGCTTGTTACACTTTAGTTGACACTCTAAAACATTCATAAAATAAATTCTTACCTCCATTAAAATAAACGATGTAGAGTCAGAGAATAATGTCATTAAGAGAGGCGATCTTTATTCCTGAAAACATTATCCATGGATGAGAAAAAGTGGTTGATGGTAAAAGTTAAAACCATCACAGGTTACCATAAATCATAATAAATAGAGACCACTCTCACTTGGAAAAATTGTATAATGTTTCACATACGTAGCTATCAAAGACTTCATTTAGACTCATGTTTACTTTATTGTTTCATATAGATGTGAGAGACAGATGTGATGAGAAGGAGAAGCAACCCAGGACTGTAAAAACAAAGGAAATCAACAGAAAACAGAAGATGGGTAAACAACCAAATCAACGAAAAGTGAAGAAGAAAGTCTCAAGAGGACAGGAAAGACAGAAGCTGAGGATAAAAGTAGATCATGATAATGATATTCATAAACCAGGTAGCGATGAAATATGTTTGCTTTATATATTAAAACACATCTGTCTTATCAGTAGCAAGTGATCAATATATGTGCATAAACATGAAAACAAAGTTATGGATTGAGATTAAAAAAATTATATTTTTCTTAAATTGTGATGCAAGGTACCTGTTCCCCTTAATGGGATCCATGTAGCCACGGTCACACCCTGTTCCCACTAGTAAACTGTTTATTGGCACAGAAAATTTTGTTACGTGGCAGAAAGTTTGAATGTTCATATGTCATGTGAAACTATCGGTTATGCAGTATATCAAGTTTTACAAATTGTATATGAGTTAGATATAAGATTGGTGCTTTCTGTGCATTCCTTTAGAAAAGGCATTAGAAAAGGCATTTAGAAAAGGCATCTTAGAAGAGGTATAACTAAGTAAGGGTAATATCTCCGACATATTTGCTTTTGGCATGTTGATTTATTATGACTTTGCCATTTTGTCGTGAACTTAAGTGTGCAAAGTAATCATTCTGTGTTATACACTTTGAAAATCGGACCCACATTTTCACAAAATTGAAAAAGTGGACTGCCATCCTAGATTTGCAAATTTATTTTTTCTCCCCCGCTTACTTCCATTTGTTCTAGAACAGTCACAGAGGACCACCTATCAGCCAGAGCTGATGTCATCCACTCCTCAGTTAAAACTTCAAAGAGCTGTGCCACAATATACTTGTCCGCAAGGCATTACAAAAACGCAAGAGACTTTGTTGGATCAGTTAGAGGTCAAGGGTCAATGTTACCAGGGTTCAGAACCTGTCCGCTATCCAAGTAGTCATGGCTTTAATCCTGGCCTAATCGGTGGTCAGATGATACCAGAACGAGAGACGGCGAGAGAAGGTGATGATCTATCTGAGAAGAGACAAACGCAGAATGTCGAAGCTCTTTACATAACCACTGACAGATATCTTGCTTCTGGTCGAGAGGAGGCCTCTGGGATTTACAGAGGATGGAGTGACGGTGGTTGCAGACAGAGCAAGCTAAGGCCAGATATCTACAGTCCTGACCAGAGAGTACAGATGGATCCAGTCACACATCCACTGATGCATGTTGAGCAAGAGGATAGAAGTAGTAGGGCAGGGTATTCCTTATACAGAAATAGTAGAGACGATACAGCACCTATAAGCGGTGTGAATGCAGCTAAAAGTGTGCTCAGGGATTTGGTGGACACTTTAAAATCCATCAATGAGAGAGATGCTGTTAGTTTCCAGACAAAATCACGAGAACAACAGGAGGTCGATCGTGAGGGATCCAAAGCCGTTCAAACGGATCATCGAGAGAACGTCGCAATCTCAGAGGATCCTCAGGCTGTGAGACAAACAAAGGAAGAGGATGGAGAAAGACGAGGAGAATGTTGTGATGATCTTGAGGAGCAAAAGATGATTAGTGAGACACAGGAGGAACAACAACAGCCAATTAGTTCATCCGATGGCCAATCAAAAGTGGATGGTTCGCAAGCTTCAAGGTCGACCTTTAGAAATGGTACGACTGAAGACGCTTCAATCAAGCAAAATACTTTGCATGAAGATGTAGAAATTAACAGAGAGAAGAGGTTTACCCTTCAGAATGAAGGTGAAAATGGACAAGTTGTGCAGACAGAAATTGGATGCCAAAATGATGAATGCACGAAAGAAAAAAGTCCAATGATGAGTAGAAGAAATGGTCCTGAGACTAAGAAGAGGAGAAAGACGAGGTCGGAGGAATTTAGTGGAAAATCATCAAAGTCTAAAGACAAAAAGCCATTGTTGGAACAACAAAGGGTCTTAAAATATTTGGTGACAGAATTGAAAGCAGTGATTGAAGGCAAAGGTTTGTGCAAAGTCAAATGGTAATTTTCCTTCTGGGATACTTAAATCATTTCCAGCATTTAACTGTGCAAAGAAGATACTTTAATGAAGTCTTGCAGTGGAAGCCCCATTTCGTAGATATTTAATTTATATCACATTATTGTTGTCATCACATTTCCTTCTAGAAAATAACAATTTGTATAGTGAAGAAAATAAATATATTGGCCATTGTATTTATTTATTGTTTCCTTTCATTCGCAACCATCTCAGGAGTGAGTTTTCCTCAGGGTTAAAAAAAATGACCAACACTTGTATCCACTCATAGAGTTTCTCTGCTCACAAATCTGCTAAAAGGAATATTTCTGTGACAGAAGTTGAGTGTGGTTTTAAAATGACATTTGTAAAATATCTGTAATGCTAATTTAAAAAAACAAAAGACTGATAGCATAATTCATATTGGATATTTCATATTTCATTTGCAGGTAATTTGGAAGCAGACAATTTATTCCATAATATTCTGGACACCATAGATACCCTGCCATATCTAACGATGGACAAGGAAGTACAGATCGAGATAGCCATGGCCTTGCAACCCCTGAGGAGTGAAAATGCTAGTTTACGACGAAAGCTCCGCATTGCCAACCAGCAGATGAAAGAAATACAACGAGAAACTGAAGGGAGAGATGAGAGAAAGCTTCAAAACTCTGAAAGTGTGTATTAGTTATGTGTTAATATTAGTATGTATTAGTATTAGCATGTGTTAATACTAGTATGTATTAGTATAAGCATGTGTTAATATTAGTATAGTATTAGCATGTGTTAACATTAGTGTTAGAGTTAGATTATTTATCAAGCTCAATTTTCTAGCAAATTTTACATATAAATAGGTCTTAAATAACAAGTTTTGTACATAAGTTATGATTAAGGCAATGTCTTTTTTTATTTTTTTTTTATTTAGCAAATTTACTGTTTTAGGAACTCACTAGGTAATCCCAATTTGCTTCACAAATTGAAAAGCAAGACAGGTTGTTGCAGAACAGTGTTTCATACTGGCTCTATGTGAACTGCTATGATTATGTAATCTAGACCACCCCAGTGGTTTGACAACATGGTACCCAAATATCAATTCAATTATCAAAACCAACTTGTAAAGAGTTTGAGTGAAAAGACTGTTCAAGTAAAGGTATAAC
>JXUT01145277.1:0-14490 GCA_000934455.1 Apostichopus parvimensis | reverse complement strand
CGAACTAAGTGAAAGTTCGCCCCCACAATTGAAAGTTTTCCCCATAAATCAAAACGAACGTTGGGACAGAATCAAAATGAACATTGGGACAGAATCAAAACGAACATTGGGACATAATCAAAAGGAACAGCCTTGTCTGCCTCTGCCCCGGTTGAAAACTTCCTTTGTGGGCACAATGACAACAGGACGATTAGCCCTCACAGTTCACTGACCTTGTGAAGCACGGTGCAGCGTGGTTGGACAGAACTGTCAAGCATACAAGACGTAACTACATTTCATAATATATCACGATGAAGGAACACCAAAACAGCGCCTCTGTCCCTTTTAGTTCATAGGCGTTCGTTCGTTTCACGTGAACGTTTGTTTTAATTCGTGCGAATGTCCTTTTGATTATGTTACATCTTCGTTTTATGCTGGCGCTTGTTCTTTTTTGCTCTGAGCACTTGTTCATTCCGCCTGTGAGCTTTCGTTTTGATTTCGTATAAATGTTCTTTTGCTTTCAATACATCTTCTTTTTTATGGTGGTGATTGATCTTTTTGTTCTGACAAGTGGATCAACTTTGTCTTCCCGGTGCTCCTTTGTTACCTTTCGGTTGCATGTGTTTGATATGTTTCGTCTTTTTATTTTTATTTCTCTTTTTAAGTGAAGCCTTTCACAACTTTTACATTGGTATTACATTTGTTTATTTCATCTTGCATCTTTCTTCTTTTTCAATTTTCATTCTTGTTTATTTGTTTCATCATTGTATTTTTTGCCTAAATGGCTGCCCATAGAGGAGGGGATGGCAGAGAGAATTAGAACAGAAAGGGAGAAGTTGGAGGGGGATGGAAAAAAGAAAGTAAGGTTGAAGGGCAAATATCATCCTAAATTGGTAATGTGTTGACTAGCCAGTAGGTGGCTGCATTTGATACTAGCTACCAATCATGATCTGTACACGAAGGTAAAGCCCTACATGTAAATTAGAACTATTCGGAACTTATCTGGATTACAATGAATGTTCATCAGCTCTGGCAGTAAAGTTTAAGTTTGCTTAAAATGCTGAAAGTATTTTCTTGAAGGTTCAAATTATTCCTAACCTAGTGGACATTGTTAAATTAGATAATTAAATGTAAAACTGAGGATGAGTTTGGCCGAAAAAAATATTTGTGATATGAGTGACTATTATTGCACTTTTTGGCATTATATAGGATCTATGGGGACTACATCGACGACCTTCAGACCTCAGGATCTGATCCTATTATGATGTTCAGCTGTAGTGTAGATGAAACCACTAAAGTTACAATTTTTTTAATGTCTAACAATTTGTCCTACCACAGAGTGTGAAGTTCAATAACATGTGCATGGAATGTTCAGAGTACACACTGTACAGTATGACGGTCAACAGACATATAAACTTACCAAACTAGATCACAGCAAGCTAAAACAAACCCCTCAAGCACCAGACAGCTTGTCCAGGCAGATCAATTCAACAAATTTTCTTTACAACATTATAAAAAAAAAAGATTAACTATTCTGATACTTTCTATATTGTATCCGTTTACAAATGGCAGGTATTTGAAACTGTAATACCTTCATGGACATAACTTTCAATTTCAAATACAAAGGTTCATTGCCAGGGCAGAAGTTGAAAGGAATTCAGACATTAAACTTTGGCAAACCTTAGAGGCTGATATTATGACATAGCTTAACAAAGCTCTGGAGTCCTTACTTTGCTTAATATTCAAATATCTGCCATTCAAAACAGTTCAAAGTTTCAATTTTTTGTTTTCTTAGTTCAGAAGTATTAGTTTCAAAGATCGGATTTTCATACATAGGGCCCTGTCTTTACAAATGCCTAGTACATTCATGGGCATATAAAGAGTACAATTATTTGCCTGGGCCCCTTATTGACCCTGGGTCCCTGTGGCTATTCCCTAACTTTTTCCCCCTTTTGGTGTACCTAGTTTTAATCTACTTTACTTGTAGAAACAGTATATATAATAGTTGTTACTGATAAAGTAAGGCTATGAGAATTAATAATGAAATACTAGAAATGACCGATTAAACAAAGACACTTATTTCACCAAGAGAAGGTTAACTTCCACTGGCAGAAGGTGAAACACAGATATCAAAACAGAAAATTATTCCACACTGTTTGTTGAACAGCTTTAATCAATACCGGATTCCTAACTTAAGATATAGTTCATTGAATTGCATCCATTTGGAAAGGCTAAACCCTAGATTTTTCCAAGGTATGGATCACAATAAGTGGTCTATGGTGTTATCACTGTAGGTGTTCTTAAACTGCTTTACTTTCCTATTGTAATCTTCACTTGATTTATCCTTGAAATGTGGTACTTTGGAATGTTTTGTTAGCTTTAAAGTTTGTTTGTATTTAGAATTTACTCAAAATGCAATTTTTTGTAGAAATACTGTTTTCATCTGTAAATCAGTAACATTAATATTATAAAGAAAAGATTAAAACAGATAAAAGATAAGATTCGGCTGAATTGCTGTGATAACATCATTCACTCTGCTGTTGCCAAAAGTGTTCACAGAATATCACAAAATTTGAAAATAGCATCGCTGCCATACAATATGTCTCTACAATTCAATCAAAACGTTCAGATGAGACAAAGGAGCATGTAATATAAAATAGCCAAATTTACTGTTTTCACAAATTTGCAAGATTGAAGCTGTAGCCTGCTGCTCTTAAGTTTGATTTTAGAACAAATTTGGAAAACAAGAGGGAGGTCATGAAATGGATTATGATCACTTTATAGATCATTAAATTGTTTAAGTTGTTTGAGTTTAATATGTCATTATCCAACCCGCCTTCACTGGAAATGTCACAAGCTCTGTGATCCATATCCAAACATCCAGACACAATAAATCATTTTAAATCTCTTTTAAAAATTGATAAATCTTCAACCTTTTAGTGAGTGCAATACTTGGTCAAGAGATATTTCTAAAGATAGTAAGAAAAAAAACTTTCCTTGAATAAGAGAAAACAAGGGTTGTGATTGGCTGGTCTTTAAACTAATTATTATCGTATGGACAGAGTAAGATATTAAGGCATACACTGAACTTAATGCAGGAGTGATTAATTACTCTGATGATACAATTCAGGTAATGTTTAAGATTCTGCACTTAACTGGCAGCTATATAAGTAGCATGGGAGCGTAGAGGAGACAGTCACTTGTAATTTATTTCTTGAAGCATCCTGTCATTCGTGTAAACAGTATTTCTCATTTCCAGAAGCAGATTTCATTTTAGCAGAAATGTCACACACACTTTTTCTCACAATTTTGCTCTTTTTCGTTGGGACCACTGTATCTGGCCAAAGATGTGTTTGCAATTACATCTCTCACCCGCAAACACGATTCTGTCAGGCACATTTTGGTAAGTTTAATTCATTAATTTGGGTAAGTATAATAATTAGCCAATGCTTGTAGGTATAATTTAACAATTTGTTCACTACAATTTTACCAGCTTTGGGATCTGTCATTCACAATTTTTTGTATGTATAACTTCATCAACTTTGGGAACTGCAATTTTACAAATTTTAATTATTTTAACATTATAATTCAACAATTTTGGAAACAATAATTCACTAGTTTTTGTTTGTATAATCCACCAATTTTGGTCACTTCAAATCAGAAAGTGTGGTAAATGTATCCACCAATATTTTTTGTATGTATAACTTTCACCAAATTTGGTTAACTGTAAGTTACCAGTTTTTTTTTTCCACCAACTTTAGAAACAATAATTCACCAGTTTCTGTTTGTATAATTCCTTAATTTTGGTCACAACAATTAAGTTTGGTAACTGTAATTCATCAATTCAAATTACTCCCGAACTTCTGTGAATGCTATGACATCTTTGTTGAGGTGATTGATGGCCAAATTTGCTACCAGTCAGAACAAGACTGCAACAGATCAAACAGAGAGGAAAGTACATCACCAAAGCAATGTCAATTAGCAACTAATTACCAATCTATTAGATTAAAAACATTTTGTCACCTAGGTACTATTTATTATAGGATCTTTGCTATTAATCACAAACCACATGAGAAATCTTTCACCAAGTTTTACCTAATGGTTATTTTCTGCAATGTGATATGCAAAAGTTCAGCCATGCTCATTACACAGAAAATATTTCAAGTGAGCAACACTAAGATGCTTCCTAACTGTTGGGAAACAGTAAACTGAATTAAACTAAACTGAACATCACATGACAGGTATTTTCCTTTCCCAAAATCAGTCCTAGCTACCCCAGTTTTCCCTTGAAAACTACGAATCCCAATTTCACATACCTGACCAATGGTTCATTGCTTGATTTTACTAGTGCTCGGTTACAGCAGCAGACCAAAGCTACAATGACCCTGCTACATAACAACATGCTATTTATGGCAAGCAAGCTCAAAGTGGAGACCAGTCACAAAAACGGAATATTCATTCCCAGCTTTTTAATTGTTTGTAGTACTTTTCTTTATTCTTAGATTCCTTCATCAATATTAAATGTAAACATTAGGTAATATCAACAATATTTGTTGATGTTTATTCTTTTTTGTTTGACTATAAACACTTGTTACTGGTAAATATTTGATTGCTCATGTATATTGCATTATGAATACATTCATTCATGGAGCTGAGCACCATCCGAGGCACACAGTACACACACTATATATACAGCAAAACTCTCAGTACTTACATTACAGAATGGCATGCTGGGTGGAGGAAACCCCCTCCTTCCCCCTCCCTTCCCCTACCAATCCCAAACAGGGTTCACTTTTGTCAAAAAAATGGGCGTAACTTTTGAAAAGTCAGTCGTAACTTTCAAAATTCCTGTCTTAATAAACATATACTATAAAAAATAATTGTCTTTTGCCTGTATATGATTGATTTTACACTGAAAAGGGTATTTTGTCCTGAGATATTGGTAGCCCAATAACATTTTTAGAGAGCTCGTAAAAGTTATAAACATTTTTAATCTTCGGTAACCATATAGAAAAAAAATACACTATCAAGATTTGCTTCCAAACGGCGTTACTATCAGTGAGTAAATCATTTTTATCCAGCATAACGTGTCTGTGCACACATCCTAATATTAAGGCCTCTACATCACAAGTTACATAACAAAAAAATTATGACATTTCATGTGATTATTATTGATAGATCCCATTGCATTGTTTTACAGTAGGATTCTTAATTTTGAAAAGAATGATCATATTCCCCATCAAATGCATGAAACTGTGTGATGGCAACTTTTTGGGGAAAAACACAAGCCTACCCTTCCCATTACTTCTGTTGTATGATTCATTGTTATACTCTGATGGACTAACTATGTTCAACACTTAGGACACAAGTCTAATGAAAACTGTCATTAAAACACAGGGAGCACACAAAGTTCTTAGCAGAAATGTTAAAAGATGACATCATGAAATGAATAAAACAGATTTCATGTAGAAAAGACATTAGCATATCCTAACTAAGAAGTTTTACTACCACTTGTGTTTACCAGAACCAAAAGGAGAACATTTACTTCAATTTTCTAAATTCTGTGAAAATTCTTTCCTACAATTAGCCTAGCCAAAAGTGCAAGTGCTTCATGCTTGAAATATTTCATAAATCAACCGGCAACAAATTGTGATGCACAAACATACAGTCTTTTCATCAGTCATTGATTTTTTAAAAGAATCAACTGCATCCATGATAAATGCAGTTTTTAATACGATATGCAAGTTTTAGAGTGATTTAGTAGGGGTTTCCATGTGTTATCCCTTGTATTCTCACTTAAGCCCCAGAATTACTGAACATGTTAGTGATATTCTACATAGTTTTTAGCAAACGTTTTTCAACGTCACATATTGTTACAGGCTTTTTAGATCTATAACAAAAATGTCATGCAGAAATGATGCAGTGCTTTTGCCTGAGTTTTCCTTAATAGTTTTAAGTGAATTACAACTTTATAGGGTAGTTGGAATTTTTCAAGTACGAAAACATGTACAGGAATCGCAGGACTTTTTATTGTTTTGAAAACTGAGGAATGTTCAGTGCAAGAATATCTTTGGCAAGTGAGTATTTAGTGATATTTTTCTTGGTAGTAACAATAGGTAATACTGCATTTTGTGTTTACCACAAACCATATTTTTGGTCGTAAGTATATACGGTCATGAAAATCGCCGATTTTGGTGCAATCTGATCCTGAACATTTTCAAATGAGGATAACGAGAATGTCAAATAGTAACCAGCTAGACCCTAGCTTGATTTGCAATGATCTGTCTTATATTAAATTTATTTGCCAACAATAGTGTGACCGTCTATTTGATGTCACTATAGTAGTCAAAGGGGTATTTTTTTCCCCCTGAGTTTAAAAAAAGAGAAACATGTGCAGTACTGTGTATGCCCTTCTCACTGATTATTAATAATGCCGCAAAGACACCAGAAAACATGATGAAACAGTTCTGCTGCATAGTTAAAGGTATAGCATTATCTCTGATAACATTTGGTCAACAAAATTATTGTCTCTATTAGTGTATAAAACATGCTTACAGGGAGCCACATGTACATACCTATATTTTAGAAAATGTTAATGCAGAAAAGACAAGACACAATGCCTCCCCACAATCCCCGACCCCCACCTCCCTCATACATACACACACAGACCCACACACTTATCACCTTAAAGTATCTAATAAAACAGAGAAAACAGCAAACTGATTGGTTGCTTTGGCAATGGTCCAGAATGGCTGTTTAAGCCATTGTTGTGTATAGATTCCAGTTGAGGAATTTAGTTCCCCCTTCAGTGGTTGTTACCGTTCATGTTTTTGTCATTGACTGTTGTTTGCAATTGATAATTTGGCAATTTTAGGGCAACAGATGCAACACTGCTTTGTAATCTTATGTCAGCCAAAAGATTCATTTGTATTCAACATTTACATCTAGAAGACAGAGAATTCTGCTCTGGAAAAGCCATTATAGCTATTAAGGTTTAGAAAATTTGGGGAGGAGAAAAATAAATATGTATTTACAACATGGCATCTTCATTTTATTGGGGATTTTTTTTTATAGCACAGCAAAAAAACATCAGAACAGAGGTGATATAGCCTTTTTCCTTCATTTACACACATTTTATATAATGAAATACTGTGGTCAAACTGTATTAATGTGAGAACACTAATGTGAAAAGAAAACCAATGTAAGCAAGCTCTCTATCAAGAAGTAATTCATAATCTGTGAAAGGAAAGTCAGTTCAGTGGAGGGCTGCCATGAGTCTATAAAACTGTTATACGTATGGACTATTTAATTAAACTATGTGCATAGCTTGATGGCCACTGTGGTAAAGCAGTAGCTCATTAACTAACAGAACCAGGGAATTGTTCACATTTGAAAACACAAGGAGATCTGACTCTGCAAGGGACTTTAAGATTAAATGTGAATGCTCGTGTAATCAGGATCAGACCATGCAATCATGATCCTCCTTTCGGGGAGGATCCTGACCCCCCAAAGGTGATCAAACTTGTTATGTGCACGCTAGCAGGATCAGGCATCTGGAGATCTCTGGTTACTGATGCGACACTTCCACATACATGCATCATGGCGGGTAACTCAATATACTGAATCAAAGCTGAATCCTGTGATACTTTGGAAGCGCGGAATGCATGCATGCATGCAGGCAGGCACGATCAAGATTTGTGCCTCTAGACACTACCAATTTCCTACCTTATGCACACATTGCACAGAAGAATAATACATCTCACAACAGCAATAGTTTACAATGTGGTAATATTTTATTTGTATGGAATTTTATGTAGTATATGTCACTTGAGTAAACTACCAATTTCACTCGTTGACCCATATAGCTTTTAACAAACTTTCGTCTCCGAAGCGCCATTTGAAACATTGCATACCTTCAATACCTTACCATTTTCATGTATGATAACAATAAAGCTAAAATTAAAAACACAGTGATTCTATTGTCCATTTTATAAATTTTGGCGAATAAAATGCTACGATTCCTTATGAACAGCCACCAGTAGTTGTCGTGGCAAGGGTACACCATACATTTACAACATGTTCTATCTCAATATCACAATTTGAAGGACAACAGAATTTCCAAGCATACAAAATCATTTGGTAAGGAAAAGTTACAGGGAGGGAGAGGAAGGAAAAATGGAGGGGAGGGAAGAGGTAGGATATGGGAGGGAGGCAACAGAGAGGAAAGGATCTCTAACAATGGATATAGACGTCCATTATGATATTTAAATGACATCATATCATAGCCTCTTTCTACTTTCTTAAATGTCAATTATCTGATTGGAATTATGTTTAATATGTACTGTATTAGTATCTCTGTAGAAACAAGTTCAGCAGTACTGACTACATGCTACGTTCAGTCATTTATACTGGAAAACTTGTGAGAGTTGTGGAAAGTCAAGGAGGAGGAAACAACAGTTATTTGCCATTGAAGCAACAAAAACATTTTATCACTATTTTCTGTACAGCGTTCCGAGGATCAATACTTAATGCCGAGCAGGCCCCTCTACCCGGAGAAAGGGACAGAGGCTACCTGTACAATCAGAATCTCAGATACAATGTCAGCGTAGATGAAATCTTCAAGGGTGACATGACATACATGACAGAACATGTTGTATCCCTCTTTACACCTACCGGTGGAATCTGTGGAAAGCCTGGATTGTTACAATCACAAAAAGAGGACAACTCCGAGAATGATTACTTATTTACAGGTAAGATTGGAATGTTAAAAAATTGCTCAAGGTATGCTCTTATTAATCTCAAATTAGTTACAGTAATATTGCAGTGCCAGCCACAATTCAAAGTTAAGCACAAGCATTTTATAAAGCTGTGATAGTATAAGTCTAAGAAGAAAAAGCTCCTTAATCTCTCTTATGCTGCTGTACAAAGTAAACCTCAAAACATTGATTCCAGGCCCACTTTATTCTTGTGTTTGTAAATAGGCTGTACCCTAACCTACAGCTACAGTATGTTTACATATAACATATATCAGGATATGAGAAGGTGCTCATGTTCTTAATCTAGCTGCACAGTAATGGAGATACTGATAGATATGCTTAAATGGTCACACAATTTCAAACTCTAGACACAAAACAAAGACACAAAACTTTTCCTTGGCAGTCTTTGGTTTCCTATTTGAATGGTATTCATGATCTTGTAATATCCTTTGTGCTCACAAGTTATCTTGGTGCCAAACATCAAGCATTTAAGCAGACTTCACTCAAGTTTGGCACCATCAAGCAATGCTTCACTTAAAAGTCCCTATCTATAGTACAGCTACCCTCACCAAGATTTTTGCAGTTCTAGAAAACACTTCTTTGCAGAATGTGAACAGAGAACTGTACTGTGGATATGAAATGTGGTGAGGATTAGTTGAATAATAAAAGGACAACATATTTACTCTCAACCAATTAGCTGGACCTGAGAGAGATACAAACATTGTCGTGATTTTCCTGTTCAGGCATCATATATATTTTAAAGTTGAATATCTTGAACACCAATAAAATGGTAGGTTGTAATGACCTGTACAGTAATGCTTTTATCTTGTACATCTATGGGACACTACAACAAACTTTCTGCTACTATGTATTAAATGGCTTGTGACTTATATCTTCTTAATAGTGGTGTTATTTTTTATTTACGATTTTATTTATGATAATAGATATTTGAAACTGTTGAATTTATTGGTGACCATTTTTTAAAGCATATTTACTACCAATACTGATGATTTTCAACAATAGATATTAATAGCTGTTAAGATTATCACAAACTGGTGGTAACACAATCAGTTAATTAAGTCCACCAAAACTACATCAACAGCAAATAATTACACTTTATATAGGCCAATTGTAGGGCTGATGTTAGTAACTTTCTACTTAGGAGCAACCAATTCGTGTTAACCACATTGATCTGTTGCTAACATTGAGGGATGCCATATTTTATATGCAAATATCATATCAATTGATCAGAATTATACAAAGGTAATACTGAAATCTATGCAACCACATATAATATACAAACGTCAATGGCTGTTGCTAAGTAATCATTACAACTTTAATAAAAAAGTTTCCTCTTTTATAAATTCCAGAAATGTACAAGTTTTTAGTGACATATTTATTCTTAATTTTCCCATTGTTTCTTTACTGTATTGTTCTATCAATCAGGAGACATTGCTGTAACATCACAAGGCTACAAATACTTAGTCATCACAAATTGTAACTGGGTTGCAAGATGGGAAGATTTGACCAAAGAACAACAAGAAGGACTGAAGGGTTTCTATTCTGACTGTGGATGTGTGGTGAGTGTCATGAATCTACTCAAAAGGAGATCTGTGATTCTGTACTGCTGTATTATCATCATAGATAACATTTTTACTTCCCAAGGCCAACCTACCTAGATATTCAAGACTACCTATTACTAGTAACTCTGAGACTTTGACTGAAATGAACATAAAATGATGTTAAAGAAGAAGTTGCAATTTTTGTGGGGGATATAATGTTTATACCAATATTGGTTTTCATGATATTTGAAAATGATCTGAAGACATGCTTTAATGGAAAAGTTATGATACCTCAGAACTTTCATAATTGAATCAGTTAATTTTGCATGGCGATGTCATCTTGTGACTTGTTTGTGTAATGTTAATGAAAAAAGATGAGCATTCACTGTGAATTGACAGTAGGCCTTTTGGTCAGAAACTTTAAGTTCTTAGTTGAGTACTTGTCAGTACAATAATATTGCCTTATCAAGCTCAGAAGGCAGAGATAAGGGAGAAGGGAAGGAGAAAGGGAAAGGGAGTGGAAGGGGCAGTGGCGGAGCTAGGGTATTGGTGGGGGGGGCGAGAATGGTCTGTAGGGGCGCTTTTGACACTATCTAAGTGGAGCGCCACCACAGGTTGGCGCGGAGCGTACAGAAATTTTTTTCAGTAAAGATGCTCCCTAGATCGCCCGAAATGACCCTTTCCGGGCCTTGCTTATTTGCAGATAAACAAAGCATAAATATGTGTCATCGCCATTTTGTCAGAAAATTACACCAACAAAATGTGACAGATGTCAATAGGTATTTGAGAGCGCAATAAAAAAGTCAATAATCGCGAATAAGTAAAAAGTGGTAAAAAGCTGAAATGGGCACCAGCAGTCCATTTGAGTCCGTCAGGGGGGCATCCGCCCCCTCTGACTGTATGGACGCTCCACCACTGGGAAGGGGATTGGGAGACAAGGAAGGGGGAGGTTTGCGAGTAACAATAGTATAGTTACATATCTTAGACTCATACAGTTAAAAACTGCAGGGCATCTAAAAAGATAGTGATATCAGTAAACCATCATCTTCTCCTGCCCCCTCCCCCTGCCCTTCTCCCCTCCCACACCTGATCCTTTCTAAAACTGATTACTTGTTTTGCCTCTTCCTTAAAATATAATTAACTATTTTCATGCCACTTTTTTCTTCTGCCCAGATTTATCCAAGGAGTGAGGCTCTGGATCTTGGTGACACAGATGCAGATAACTTCCAAGTAGAAGACTGTGGGTTCAATCCAATCAGTGCTTCAATCCTCAAAGTTACAGATTGCGAGACAAACTTTGGCCACTGCATGGAAGTTGAAGATCAAGTTTGCAGCTGGGTTTCCAGTCCAACCTTTGATGAATGTTTTGCCTCTCGTCAAGAAAGACTGCTCCTTGGAGCAGCAGCAGTTACAACCAGGAAGGGCTGTAACATTTACACAGGCAAACAGAGAAAGAAATGTATTTTGAAGGTAATTAAGGCCAGCAGATTATAGAGCATGTTACTGACATACTGGATGAATAAGCAAGCAAAAAATCTTATAAACATTTAAACAAAAACATGTGTAGTATGCTAGTAGATTTAAAGAACACTTAAGTGAACATAAAATATCTAACATAATTATCCAACAATTTCAACATTGCTAACAAAAATAATAGTAATTTGTGCAGTTACAAATATTACAGCACGTACACCTAAATATTCCTCTTCCCAATGACAGAAAAAGGATATTACATGGACTTATAGTGTTTGATATGAATCCTCATTCTAAAATCTATTATACCATGTATCAAATAATAGTACAGTTTTCTAGCAAAAGTTCACTTCTTTTTTTACTGAGATACTTTTCCAAAAAGTTCCTTGAACATGGTTGAGCAAACTCCAAATATATCAAATAAGGAATGAAACTGAAAGAGAAATTTGAAAGCAGATAAATAGAGGGCAGCATTCTGGAAAAGATTTAAGATGCTTCAAGTCTGAGTAAATGTGTTTATGTTCATGAGACAATTGTCCTACAAGGTAACCTAACAAAGTTGAACCAAAGTGCATAATGAATGTCAATTGCTAGGAGTATACTCTCAAACTCAACAAAGTCAGGAGAGGGACTCATTAGAAAAGAACTATTTAATTTCACATTACTGAAAGCCTAAATGTTGACAAGACACGACGAATGGCCTTATTTGGATAGGCAGTGTGATTTCCTACCAAAGTTCTCACACAAGCTTCTTTTAGGATTCTTTCTCATTGGGATAAGTCAATGGTTAAGGTAATCATTCCTATAATTAAAGTGAGGATATTGTTTACATAAGTATAAATAACCTTTTAATCACATCCACATCTCCTCAAATAGAAATGTGAAACTTCATAAAATATCATATTTGAAATTTGATGATTATCTGTTATGATATCAGACAAATCTAGTCAAGTGTAAAACTTGAAATGTACACAATCTGTACAATTTTTGGCAAACATTTATGCTACTTCATTTCCATAGCTATACTTCACTTTACTAAACTTTATTCCACAGAAGTGTTTCTCTTATTATTTGCTTTGTTAAGGGTAGGGTAAATATATTACATTCATGTTCACTTGAACCTTAGTGATAAATAAAAATAGCATGGATAAAGTTATCTTTCCAGTTCACTTATTGCTATGCGTCCTTCATTACATAGAACATAGGTCAGTCAAATATGGAGTTCACTCCTTACATAATTTAGTCTTTCAAATCTGGTATTCACATGTTAGTCTGTTACCATGATTGATAAGTATATATAGACCTCAAATCATATTAATATGGGTCTGTCGAATATGAAATTCAACAAAATTTATATATGTATATGTCCTATATCAAACAGCACATGACCTCATCATCATAATAAAATTTCAATAAGAAGCCCAAACCCAGTTAATTTATAGTTGCATGTAAACCATAGGTATGATGATAGTTGAAAAAGGTCCTAGTTGGCCATGTCATTTTCCATCTGACTATGCTTCTATATATTTGTTTATATACATAGGTCGGACCAAACCCAAGCGCTTTAACCTGACAGGATTAATGTTTGGGATATACATGTATAACTCCATCAGTCACAACAGCACACCAATATTATACCTAAATAATTGGTATATGTAAACTTTCATTACCTACAAACTCTAGGAGATGTTCCTTTGACTGGTGAATCAATACAAAATGTTGTAAATAAATAAATATGACTTTAATCATCTTGAAGATGAACTACTTGGGTGTTGATTGGGGTAACAGGATAAGTGGCTGCATATAAATCAAAAAATCAAAAACTGGAAAATTATAACATTTGTAAGAGCTAGTAGAAGTAAAATCCAGTTAGAATCCCCGTAGTAATGCAAGTAATGCAAGTTCTGGGATCTAGCTATTAAACATATAATCTATCCAGTACTTATTAACAATGAAGTTATTATCATTATCAATAATTTCAAATGATATTTCTCTCATGACTACAACAATTATTACAATGGTTGGATTAGAAACAAATCAATTAGACTTACAAGTTTAACTTATTTTATGTCAAGTTCAATTTTTGCCAATGCATCCCCATCCTCCTTTCTCTCTACCACTTAAAATTCCTACTGTTAACTGTTTCTAAACCATACATAGGAGAAATACAATCCAATCTATATTCTCTACTACCTACAAAGTAGTTGTCCCTTCTATGCCCCTCCTGAACCTAAAACCTACCTCCCTTCCCTTCCCTCTCTCCATCCCTCCCTACCTCCTAATCCTAAAATCTTGAGTTCATTCACAACTGAGGAACATGTATGCACAAGTTGTCTTTATCACTGAAATTTTTGGCATGGAATTAAAGAACAACCTGACTTCAGGACAACTACAGATAGGAGTTCAAAGTTCTGTTCAACGTTGACTTCATAGTATGTAGTCACATTGTCACATTGAACTTTCGTGTATTAATTAAACTATATCATAAACCTAAATTTGTGTAATATACCAAGGAAATGTCATTGGACTAGTCACTTGTACACCCACACTATGCCATCTGGCAATTTCCCAGGAATACCATTCACATAAGTAATTTTCAAGGTCTCTTTTTACATCTCAGCCTTTGAAGAAATTGACAGCGTTTGCATAAGGCAAAGGGGGAAACAAATTATTGAAATTTCATTAAGGTGTCAAGAGAGGCGTACAACAAAATGACTTGG
>KN897755.1:6395-25381 GCA_000934455.1 Apostichopus parvimensis | reverse complement strand
ATGCTTTAATACGAAATTTTAAGTTCATTCAAAAATAAAATCTAACTTTAGAAGCCAAATGAGTTGCAATGGAAAGAGAGCTGATGAGATGCTGTAAGTATTGAGATTGATACAAATGAACATATATTTGCAGTATTCATATTCCACGTTATGACTGTTAGTGGCAATGCTTGGCATACCTAAGAACTGCTATTTGCATAAATATGCAGTGATATATTTATATTAATAAGTATTAACTGGAATCAAAACCAACATAAAAAGCTGCTTCCTTTACGACTAAGATTGGACAAATGTGCTAAATTTTACCCAGCCATTTCCCAGTATTTGATCTTCATTTTGTAAATGTAGCCACAAGACAAATATGGAAGACATTCATTTGTCTATAAAACCATAGAACATACAGATGAAGTTGTCATTTATATACAATGTCTACTTACAAATCAATTATACACAGAGATACAAGTGTTTGAACGTAATCTTTGATATCATTTGACTGGTCACGTGTAGTTTAGTGACTCATCGAAATTGAGGAAAGTTAAGATAGGCAAAAATTGATCTGATTGACCAAATATTAAAGAGTGAAAAAAGCCTCTTTTTCACTTTTATCCAAGAAAACTGATAAACGATATCTCAGAGTTTGACCTAAAAATATTCATGAAGCAACAGGTCCTATAAGAATGAATTTCGTTCCTCACAGCAACTCCTCTCTCCCCCCCCCCCATTTCTCATCCTGTCTTTTGTTCAGAAGATTCAATTCCACCAGCACTTGGCATCAAGAGCATAGCTTTACACACAAACAGAACAAAGTGCTCAAGTGTGTTTAAACAAAGAAGATAAACGCATGGGATATCATTAACAGTGTATCTCTGAGAGCCGAAAGAAATACTTTCTTATCTGCTCCGAGTGTTAAGGCAAAGAGCATTTTCTATTTGAGGTAAGTGACCTTCAAAGATAAATACAGACATTATAAAGTGTGTAAAGTCACTCCAGAGAGCATTTAGCTTGAAACTAACTGTAGATCCAAAGAAAAAGAAAAAAACCAGATATGAATCTCATTTTGCTATTTAAACTCTTGAATAATGCACACACACCCACACCAACACACACACTGTAAAGTATACCTTGTTAAGTATTTCAAAAGCGGAAGAACCGTGCCAGGCAATTTTTGGTTTTCCCCGTTAGATGAAAACTTTCCTACAGATATGTTACTTTTAATGAACCTGCTAGCTTTCCACTTGTAATGAGTGGAAAAATGGAATCTGTAAAATAACATCCTATATGTCTCCATGACAACTGGAATAGCCATGACACACATGTATACATCATTTTCATTTTCTACTGAATGTGTTGTTATGGAAACAATTTTGTGAAGAAAAAAAAATACATGGAATACAGAAATAAAATCCTTGAGATGACAGTATTTAGTATAAAGTATTACAATAAGCCTACAACAGTGAAGTTATCCAAAAGAACAGCTATGATACTTGGGTGGATGGGTGAGTGATGAGGGGGGGGGGGGCTAAGAAGGAAGAGGGCTTCATCATCTAAGGGAAAAGTCTAATACACAAAGCATTAGGCCAGTTCCTCAGATGCAATGAATGCAAAACTCTATAGGACAACATTAAGAATGTTATGGCCTCAAATGACACATTTATATAAACTAGCAATCAAATTTGTTTCTCTTCTTCTTGGACAATCCCGCATCGAAACTAACATTCTGCCGAAGGCCAGCCTTTATTTCATTCAGACACAAACGCATCAATCTAGTATTTTCTTCTTAACGCCAAATGCCCATAAAGAGAGGAGCATAGTATAAGTATATATATGTAAATATATGTTTGCATTGAGAACATCATTGAGATGTGAGTGATACAAGACTTTTAGTGTTTACGATGATTGAGTCTGTATCTGATTACAAAGATTTGATGAAAAAATATGACGAAAAATGAAACGGGGAATTGGATGGTTAGACTGGTGAGCTCCCTCCCAGTTGGCATGGAGATATGGGTTCCCTTAAATAATGATGAGATACTTGTAGGTAAAGGTTTGTTTCATCTTCAAGAATCACGCTATACCATCATGACAGTATTAAAGCATTTTCTCTACTTCAATGAAAAAAATGCTAAAACATGGGGATTGGGTAGTTTGACATATGAGCTCCCACATAGTATGGAGATACAGGTTCCCTTAAATCACAAAATAATAATAATGTGAAACTTAAAAGCAGGAATAGTTTCGATTCATCTTCAAGAATTGCACTACATGCGACGATGACAGCATCAGAGTGACAACGAAATCTGTACTTTAATGAAATACAGCAAGACCAGATTTTGTCACGCGATAATGAAATTATTAACAGAAAAAAATACAGATAATATGCAGTATCTGATATCGGCAGATATTAAAGAGGGAGATATTATAGTTAAGGCTTCTCTTTCTTACTTTCTAGTTGCAACACAGCTCAAACTTGTAGCAAAAAATATGAGCAATTAGATTTTCATTCGTCAGGGCAAACTTTTACAAGTTTTTTAGGTTTGTCCCTCAGACAAAGCAGGTCTTACTCGTTTGTTGTCCGAAGAGCAAATTTGGTTGTCCGAAGAAATATATAGAAAAATAACAAAGAACGACCGATATGTACACCGTAGGAGGAGTGTGTAGGTTTAGTGAATAGAACACCAACTTTGGAATTTACTCTCATCAGAGTGGATGATAATGTAGGTCCAACCACTATTTTGTACTTTCTTACAGTATCTCCATGGTGATGGAGGTTAATACCAATTTATCAATCTTTCAACATTCTGGAAGGACATGACTAACTTTTCTTCTGTCCCCCCTCCTTCTCCCCTTGTTCCCCCCCCCTTTCTGTATTTGTCCTTCTCCAGTTTATTCCCTACCCCCTTCCCTTAATCCTCTCTTTGTCCCTCCACTGTTTAT
Source organism: Apostichopus parvimensis (assembly GCA_000934455.1). NCBI lineage: Eukaryota > Metazoa > Echinodermata > Holothuroidea > Aspidochirotida > Stichopodidae > Apostichopus > Apostichopus parvimensis. Next base: position 22,447 of record KN897755.1, on the reverse strand, counting down.
CCCCGACCTCTCCCCTTCCCCTACTGGTTTCTTTCTTTCTTCTCTCCATCCCTTGTCTACTAATCCCCTCACATCTTTGTGTTCACCATGCTCATTAACCTGTCTATATTTTGTGCGTGTTTTTGTCCCTTCTGTTACTGTTACTTCTCATTTAGCCTTTGAAGAAGATCCTGCTAGGATCGAAACGTCAGGCCAACTTACTTTTACACAATTTATCAATCTTGCGAGTATTTAGTTACGACGCAATCAAAATTTTGAGTAAAAAATCCACCCTCCAGACAATCTCACAGGCTCTTGTTGGTTTCTTAAACAGTAGTCTGGTCATCTCTGACGATCTGACATATGTTTAAATTTTTGCCCTGATTTATTGTTTATATTCCTTAGTGGCAATTGTTACTATATGCAGGGAAAAAGTAATCTCATTCATCACAATTTTGATATAAATTTGTGACATGATGCATGTAGTGAAACTGACTGAAGAAAGGTTTATCAAGAATTAGACTTTTAGCTCTGGCTGGAATGGGCAGAAAGACTTGAAAAATGAAAAAAAAAAAAAAATTGAATATATATGTTCAATGTAATTATTAGAATGAGCCTTCAAAAAAGATAATGGACAAAAGTTGAATCCATGTTTGCTGTTAAGAAAAGAGGCATGCCTACCAAACAAAAAAAAACAAATGGATAAACTAATGGAGTAATGGAATAATGATACAGTTAAGGAATGTCTGTGGTTATGTTTAACTGAATTACTTTTGTTTAAGCTGGTTCAGACTACCACAAAGGTTTCCACTTTAAAAATGTATTTTTTTAAGACACAATTAATGACAATTCCTTTTATTATAACAAGTTGCATCTAAGTTAGTTTAATACTCAACTTGATAACTAGTTCAAACAGTAGCAAATAACTTATTATGTCAAATTATATCATTCTGTAATTGGAAAGTTTTCTTTTTATCTTATTAATTCCTGGAAATTCCAGGCAGGTTTTCAAAAAAGATTATATTTTTGCCAGGTCCAGCGAGAACCTGACACTTGTTCATTATCCTGGCCGGATTATCCATTGGTCTGGATATCCAGCCGGATTAGATTATCCTCTGAACCGGACATCCCAGACATCCAGTGCTCCCCCTAGTCTAACTTTCATTGTTTAAATTTGCTATGCTGAATTAACCTCAAATATAAAATATAAGCCACAGACTAAAGGTGAAATCTCTAACAAAATATATAATTCAAAGAGTAACAAACCTAAGCTCTGAAATGTACAGCTGTTTACACAGTTGGCAAATTGTGAATTTATTTGTTTTTAGTTTGGGCTCACATTTTCCACTATTTCTAAACAAAGAAACCCATTTCATGAAATCAAGCAAATGGCAAAGAAGTAAATACAAACCAGTGAATACTCTTTTGACTGTTGAAAGTTCATTCAAGGCACGGACGTTGGTACAGAGACGAATCAGGGCCATCATGGTTACAAACATGATGATACTTTGGGCAAGAAGGGGCAACTCAAATGGGTGGCCAAACCTGTCGATAAATATCAAGATAAAGGTAGGAGGAGACTTAGAAACAATGAAAAAAAGTAGAAATTTCCCTTTTGGGCTTTTTTGCTGCAATGAACAGTTAAATGAAGGACTATACAGTGGTTATGTATTAGCCATTAAGGCCTTGGCTGTATTCAAGAAAATGCCAACTTGGGTATTTGATTTTACGCCAGTGGATTTTATGGGCACAGGACTTGCTTTTTCAAGCCAGTGACTAGGATGCAGCCACACTCTGGCACACACAACTTTATATTTCAGGAATAGTCAACTGTGAATCCATACAAAAAAAAGTTGTGCTATATATTGCAGATAGTGAAAAGTACATAGCTTTATTTTGTATGAAGCATCATCCCATCTTCACTATAAACAAACTGATAGCAATTTCCCTAATTTTGCTGATGAAATTCCTTTAAAAAAGTTATTAAATTTATCATTAACATTGCTACCTTATTTATTATTGACTTTTGTATGTTGCATGCACTTCTCTGCAAAATAACACCTGTCTAAATATTGTGTCTGTGAAATGAAGTTATGTTGTGTTAGTGAGGTCTGTTCAATATAAGTTGATGTACACAATACACATGCATGGACTATATGCAAGTCCACAATGAAATGCCGATCAACTTAGAAATTACATTCAGTTGGATGCACTTCAGATTGTAAAGAACCTATTCATAACACTTGATATATGTATACCTTTTATATCTGCAATTCTGATTGCTCAGCAGAGTGGATATGTGCTCATTATTGATCAATTATTGTTATCATTGTTGTTGATACTACCTCCATTATAAGGCGAGCAACCACATGATTGCAATCACACAGATCTCTTTAAAGCCCAATTTTTAATTCAATCTTGATGGCCTAAAGGATCTTTTTCCAGTAATAATGGGTTGTAAATACACACAATCACAATGATTTTGGCCCATACCCAGAGAGATCGCACGACTAAAACAATAAAACCCAAACAAATGTGTCCGGTTATTATTTTGGTCTAATATGAAAACGTTAATCAGACGCATGCTTTCATCTCGACCAAAACAATAACAAAGAATGGAACTTTTTTGATTTGGTTTGAATGTTTCCATTGGCTCAATCTCTGCGAATGAGTCAAACTTTTGGGAGTTGGGAAGGGGGAGGGGGAGGGGGGAAGGTATCATGATGAGTGTGTGATCATTAACTGTACAATAGTACCTAAAACAATTGCAGAGTTAGTTGTTAATCATGTTTATAATGGAATGCATAATGGAGCTTTAAATGCCACGGGGGACCAAGTGAAAAACAGTCGCTTCTCCTCCTCATCCAAGTATATATGTACATGTCATCAAAATTGTATCCAGCTCTTGGCGAAAAATGAAAACGGGGGAATCTCACCAAAATAAAATCCTCAACGTGCTAGCGGCTAGGAGCACGAGACAGACGTGCGTTGAGAATCCTTCGCCGTTATCTGTGCGTTTGATCTCCATGTACTGAGGTATGAAGGGTACGATACCGCCAAACATCATACAGCAGGAGGCTCCCCATGACACCAACTGCTGAATGCTGATGTCGGGGAGCCGAAAGTCTAAATCAGCAAAAGCTGGGATTATATCATTTTCCATGACATATATATTGTTAAGAATGTGCTCTGACTTCCAGCAAAGTTTATAAACTGGTGACTAAACTCTGTATCTGAAAGACAGAAAAAATAAAAGAAAAAAAATAAACAATCACTTTGAAATGAATTGGTCACAAATTAGTTCTGATGATTAGTACGATATATACCGTTTCACTGTACGAAAAACACAAAGGAAAATGAAATGAATAAAAGGGGGTAGTGGTGAGGTTCTGTTTCGGTCCAAAAGCAATGGATACTCTTCCACCAGGAATAGTCTTCCGACTTCACCAAAAATATTACATCTATAACACAGCTGTTTGGATTAGCTGCATTGAAGCTACAACACTTACCAATAGAATAATTCAAAGCTTGCCAACTTTACATTATTTTTCTATATAGGTTGACTCGTTAAATTCTTCCAACATGTGTTTTACTCTTGATGGACGTACACAGCACCTCACAGTGACACTTTAAATGGCAATATTTATTGGCATAAATCCAGTACTTCCTGACAAACATCAACAAAATATTTCTTCAGCCAGGATTTTCTGAATACAGTGCAAGCTTCACAATACCCAATTGGCTTGCCAAGTAAATGCAGTATAAAATAATGTTACATAATTTACGGCTTTGAAGTATAGTGTATTTATGTATGCTTGTAATAACGTGTAACAACAAATCAGAGATAAATTACAAATATACAGCTCAATGTTTGTGAGGTTTCTCGAACTTCCAACTATTCATATGATGGGTAGGATCAGTATTCAATGTTTCAATGAATTAATCAAAACTGAACTTATAGTCTGCTTTTAACTGTGTTTGTTAATGGCAAGAAGGAAACTTCTTTATGAAAGTAAAAAAAATTCCTTGATTTAACACCCAACCACAGAAAGTACATAAATTTCAGTTGGTTATGAGTGCTTACTTTTATTTCAAAAATTCCATCCAGTTACTATAAGGCTTGCTCCAAGTTTTGCTGAGGGTCTAGGCTTGCATGGTTCTAGCGATGGATAACAAATTTTAAGGGGATTCAAAGGTGATATTGTGATTGTATGACAAAGGACGCAATCAAAAAGTGGAAATGATAAATTTTCAGCTTCTCATTGTAAAATTTGGACTATATCTTCATCAAATGTTGAATACTTTGTTGACAATGCAATTCATTTTCCTTCATAAGTTGCACTTTTTGTACATCAATATGTGACATTAAAGATGTATATATTTTATATGACTGAATTTTGATCTCAAGCTTGGGTTCCACTATTTGTTCCAAATATTTTACTTCAAATTTTCTATGTGATAAAGTATTCTGGGTTGCACACTCCCCTCAAATAGCCTTCATACTTCCAACCTGATGTGGAGGTACTCTGACGAGCTTGCCTAGTTTTCCTAGGATAAAATTAGATATAGACTATAGCCTTGACCAAGTTACCTTAAATTTGCCATGGCTTCAGCACTACATTAGGCCTAGCTAGGCCTATAGCCGAACTAACAGCAACTGGGATCAGGCTAATGTTAGGCATTCCATGTCATACATTTAGTAGCATGGTGGGCTCATAATTGACGCACTTAAGGATTTGATTAACGATGTCTTATCAACGAAAAATCCAAATCACTCAACTGTATGCATTTTTCGTGTGTAGTTCCTCAGAAATGTAATGATCTCAAAATATTTATTGTTCTGTGCCTACACAACGTACAATTGAGCAGAACTTGACTACAAAATGTATGCTGTGTCAAGTTCTTCCATACCATACTTGTCACAGTAAACCACTACGTATACTTATGATTCTAGGCCTAGTACAAAGTCACCCTTTCCCTTATTAAAATTATTGTATCAATTTTGGCCAAGGTCTGATGGGAGTAGGCCTGGTACTAATTTAGAATCCGTACCATTCACTGACCACACACCTATTCACTGACTGTTATTCTATTGATACCTATTCACTGACTGTTATTCTATTGATACCTATTCACTGACTGTTATTCTATTGATTTGGGAGACAGAAACCAAGCCGATGAGAGCACACACGTTCAGCCGGATTATACAGTTGTTATTCTGCCGATTCGAAGTAAGCTTTCCCATTCATATGGTACGGATTCTAGAGTTAGGCCGCAGGCCTAGGCTCATTTTCATAATATTAATCTAAGCAAAACCTATCCCATTGGTAAGGGCCTAATCTAACTGTTACTTTAGCCCAAGTTACATTACAAGTAAGGCCTAACCTTTATTAACATGGTCATAGTGAGACTTACTATTAGGTTAACATAGGCTAGTATAACATTAGGTCTAACAATTAAATATTCTTGTCATGTTTGATAACAAGTCGTACTGCATTCCAACTTTGTTTGAACATCATGCTTTGGTGTATCTGCTGATTCGAATCCTTACATCATATTAAACGGCAGAAGTTCGGTTTGTAACGAAAGAACCCATTTTACGTGAAATAACAATGGAATTCTCGCCGGCCTCCTCTTGCATTTTTCATCGTTGTTTAACTTAGATAGTAGAACAGATAACAATAATAGCTCCGAGTGTGGATTATCTTCGCAGTGTAGCTTATCAGCTGACCGTGGACCGGACTAGTGGAAAAGAACACGACGCACTCACTCCACTGTGATTCGCACATAACATATTGAATTTGCCTGTTATGGAGCGCCGTTTATCATTACATTCTCGGATGAAGATGTCTATGGATGTGTGTGCATAACCACCATGCATAATAATTACAGCATGTCCGACGTCTTCAGTTCGTTACCAACCGCTTCCTTTCTCTTTTTTTTTTGCCCCGTGAAAAGTGTGAGATGTATCATCTATGATCTCTCAGCTCATCCCTTTGATACAATTTCAATAATAATACAAAACATGTATCGACTTCAACTGGTCATACAAGTATTGACCCCAAAGATATCAATGAGTGACCATTATATTTGACTAATGGTCACTCATGTTTCGAATGAAACATTGAATCGTCTAATTTACACCCCCAGCCCCTCCCTTTTAAAGCTGGGAATAATTTCGAGCACCAGAACATCCAGGACGTACTTTCCAAAAGTCCAAAACGTTGAGATTTGCTTAGCATCCTGGATCAAACTATAGTGCGAGGCGAATATAGGCTGATAGCTAGGATTGCAAAGATCTGTGTTCCCCCGTGAGATATGGGGCTCTTATCAATTGCTTCATCTAAACTGCACCTGCCAATAAGCCAAACATGTGAAACACAAACAATGATAAAATAACAACGGCACTTACATGTACAAGCATATTCGGGGACCATTTCTACAGTCCCAGCAGATTATTTTCCCTCGGTTATGTATTGTCCCCTGCAGTAAGAAAGAATTGGTTTCCTCTTTACAGCGAATTTCAGTTACAGAATTGAATTACGGATCAAAAGAGTGCCACACAAAGTATTCAAATTTCAGGGCCTGTGAAAATTCTTATTTCGAAAAGTAGAAATGTAACTTAAACAGTTTCTCGGTTCCGTGCCCTCAACTATGCCACTTACATGTGAAATCATATTCTTGCTTTGTTCATTTTGTGAAATGTCCAGATAGTCAACTCACGCAAACTGAGTGTTATACATAGTATATAGTTGTATGGATGGAACTATATCACAATTAATCTATATCACAATTAATCTCCGCAAAAATAGCAATTAAAATAGACCCGATCGAAAATGAAGGTGTTACTAGTGCTGTATAACTTTCCATTGTAGGTTTTTTTCATCGAACATGACAAATTAAAAATCAGAGTATGGAGTTTATTTTGATAATTGTAGGCTATGTGGATTGGTACTAGTTCGCTGAAAGTCTGATGGCTCTACGATACACAAAAGTAATAATTATAGGTTGTCTATGCAAGTATCAGAGACATATACGGCTCTCTCTATATACGGCTCTGTATATATACGGCTCTGGCAAATATCAGAGCCGTATATACGGCTCTGGCAAATATAGTGCAATAGCGCCACTGCGTTTGCCAGGGAAATTCACTTGTGAAAGATGGCAACGACGCGCCGAAATTCGACACAAGGGTGGCCAAAAAGTGGATACGGACAAAATAAATATCAACCAACTTCCTCTGCAGTTCCAAGGGAAAGGACCGCAGTACTGTAAGTTTGCTTTCATTTTCTTTCATCAAAGAATGCTGTAGTAATACGTACTTTTTTTGGTCTGGTTCAAAAGTGCATGGCCATGGAGAGCCTAACGCCATTGTCCCTCATACCGATAGGCTAGACCTAGTGTTATAATATTGACAATGTGTAGGCTACAGAAGTTGGGCACACATTGTCAATATATCTGAATCTGAATGGGTTAAGTCGGCAAAAATCCTACTAGAGGACTTAAACGCCAACCGAGCGCTTCAAGGTATGAGAAGAGTATAAGTCATTGGTTACCAAAACAAGAGTTAGTAAGCTTGTCTTTGAAACAGTCTAGACTAGATGCATGCACAATGTCTGATGGCAAAGCATTCCAATCTTTTTAAGGTGCCAGATACTGGGATATTGTATGTAGTGTAAACTTGTGTAGTGGTAAGGGTTGCAATAGTAACTAAATAAGATTCTCCAGGGGGGGGGGGGAGGTAGGGTTGGTGGGTTGGTTGGCTATCCACCACATAATACCAGTGCTATTATTTAAAATCACTTAGCATTAGCAATTGCTGTATATATAACATTGCCAACATTGGTACAGTTGTGGTATGCGTATGATGTTAGATCAGTGTCACATATACGGAACATAATCATACAGTAGCCAGTTGTGTGTTTCATGTTAAATTTGTATATAGACATCAATTGAGCTAGAAAGAATGACACATGGCAAAATATGAAATTCTTTCTCTGTTTTTCATGTTGTAGGTACCCATTGACAAATTACACATTTGGCACAAAGGAACCGCTTTTCGAGAAGGACAAATCAGTCGTAGCTAGATTTCAACGGATGAGAGATGAATTTCCAAAGTTGGGCACAAGACGTTCTGTCGAAGGAGTTCTTATAGTTCATGAGCATGGCCTGCCTCATGTACTGCTCTTACAGCTTGGCACAACATTCTTTAAATTGTAAGTTGTGAAGAAATCAAAATACGATGAAAAAGAAACAAAAAATTCTGAGAAATATATGAACAGTTCTAAGAAGATGTTTGGTATGCACTGAGGATGTATGAATGATGTTTCATCTATTCTCACATTGCACACCGATTCTGGCAAATGCTCAATATTTTGATTATATTTTACATACGTACGTAATTAGGCTTCAACTTAGTTTTACATTACAATGGTGTTGCCAGTCAATTTCATGCATTCCACGACTTCAGTCTTTGGTCTTGTATGTAGCATTTCGCATGTAGCATTTTGCGATGTCATACTGGATAAATGATATTTACATACACTGTATCTTTAACATTTAGGACCTTGTCTAGCAATGTTTGCTGTTTATTTTATATTTTTACTATATTCTCTCTCTTTGTCCCTCTATATCTGACCTTCTTGTTATATGCCACATATCACCAGACCATTCACTGACCATTTTAATTTCTCCCTTCATCTCCTATAGACCAGGAGGAGAGATCAAAGCAGGAGAGGATGAAGTGGAGGGGCTCAAGAGATTAATGACAGAGGTGAGTAAGAATGCTGACATTGACAAAGATGACAATGAGTGGAAGGAATTCATTCTTCATTTGTATATGATGTCAGTCTTGCTGTGAAGAGAGATATTTTAGACTTTTCAATGTTGATACATTGATGGTAGTCAACTTTAGATGTTTATCAAGGAACGCTTTGTTTTCTCGTCTCTCAGATGTGCTTGTCTACACTTCAGCTATCACTCAATACACCTCCGGTCATTTAAACTACCGGGTAAGAATGGCGTAGCATTTGGAATTATATGTAAGAAGAAAGGAAAAATTATAAACTGGCTCCATAGTTTGTGATCAAATTGTAAAGTATACTAAAAATATTTGATAAATGTCAAATATCCGCAAATAAACAAGACTTAACTATACTTTGAATCACCAATAAGTTTTCTGTTTTTCTTCCCTTCTTTTTCTGTATCATATTTTGTTCTGTCTGAGCAGATCCTAGGGCGACAAGATGGCGTGCAACAAGATTGGATGGTGGAAGATGTTATTGCAAACTGGTACAGACCAAACTTTGAACCACCTCAGGTAAGAATGACCTTTCCATATTTGTTCTCCCCTACCCACCCACACACCCCCCCCCCTCTCCAATATACCCATTTTTAAGATTGTATCTTTATAGTTAACAGGTAATATGCTCAAATTGTACCAACTTTTCCACATTTTCTATGTATCATCATTTTTAGATGTGGTCCTTCATTAATAACAGTTTTGTTTTTCTATATTTTCTCCTCAGTATCCTTACATTCCTGCTCACATCACCAAACCAAAGGAGCATAAGAGATTATATTTTGTACAATTAGCTGAAAAAGGTGAGCGTCATACCGTATATTGGAACCAAATAGGGGCACAGGGTCAATTGCTTCACAAATGAGCCCTTTTGTCTATCCACAATGTTGGTAGAGAAGTGCAGAGGGGTGTGAATTGGTGGAGGTGGGCGGAGGTGAGGAGTGGGTGAGGAAGGGGAGGAGAAGTGCAGAGGGAAGAATTGGGGCAATTTGTGGATCTGAAGGATTCATTTCAAACATTCCGCCAGTCGATATGTTGCATCATAATTTGTAATTTATTTATGGGTTCTATCAAAACATACAGCTGCCTTTTCAGTGGTCTGGTTTCCAATGGTTTCTGTTGTCCTACAGTCTCAATACCAGACACATGTTTGCTATATGTTGGGACAGCATTTTGTGAACTGTGCATTATATATGACAAATTTATAACTGAACACTGATTTAAAAATAATTTGGCAAATCCTGGAAGACACCGAATTTTTTTTGATTGACTTTGTAACTGTGAGGCATAAATTATCAGTGTTTGTTCAATGTGATGTACATAATTATCGCGTATGGTATATACTGTTGGAAAGGAATCAATCTAAATTTGTCATAAATCAATGGTGAAAGTCATTTTTAGTCTCATAACATGTGAAAATATAAAATAAGTGCATTTACATAACCTGTTTGTGATATTATTGTTTTATTTATTGCAATTGGAAGAACTATAGTTTTCTACTCGATTGATGCTTAACAAACCAGATCACACCAAGTTTATTTCTAATAGTGTTTCCTCTTTCTCACTTCAGTCTTTAGTTTCACATGGTGGTATTGATTTAATTTGGGGAAGGATTATTATTTTTATTTATTTTCATTATATACAGCCTTGTTTGCAGTCCCTAGAAACTACAAGCTTGTAGCAGCTCCCTTGTTTGAACTTTACGATAATTCACCGGGGTACGGTCCTGTCATATCTAGCTTGCCTCAGTTACTCAGTAGGTAAGTAAACCAGTATGCGCTTCATAGACGGTTCGGTAACATTCAACATTTTGTTTTGAATTCCAGGGCTATAAATTGTCATTTCAGTTGTTGTTGGATTTTCACAATTTTGTGTATGGAAAGAAATTGTCATTATGTTATTGGATATTTAGCAAAAGCTGTTATTTTCATCATATGTAAAATGACCTATTTATTATTGCACCTTTTATGTCTTCTCTTCCTTCAGGTTCAATTTCATCTACCAATAGCAAAGTCCAGCCTGAAAGATTTTTGTAAATAAAAATGACAATCTCTGGCAGGATTGTGTTCACATTCTTTCGACACGATTTTTAGGAGTCAAAGTTAGTGAAATTTCTAGGTGCTGCTCATGTTGTAAACGGATGGTTTCTACTAACCGTACGGCGACGCACATCTACGAGAAGTTACCTCTCACTGTGCATCTGGCATTTCATCTCACCAGGGACATGTTGTCAAGGAAGTTTGGATGGTACAGTTTGTAATAATACGCTTGGTACCTTCAAAGTAGCTTGTTGCTGGTGTTTGGGTACTGGCCGAGGCTTTGCTTCACCATGGTGTGACATGATTGGAAGGTCAAGAACTGAATGCATTGACACCATTCTCTGTCAAGCATGCACCGTGATGTCGGTCATATGTAGTAACATTATCGAGTCTGGTCAGTGTCGTCTAGTGGTCTGACGGTTCCAATAGGTTGTTTTGACCTTCTTGTTGGAAATAATACAATCTGTGAATTAGGAAAGGTTACTTGAGGAAAAATGAATTACTACAGCTACTTTCAACAAATTTTTCCTTCTTTTTTCTTGTGAAATGATCCAATCTCTGCAGGGAAAGGGGGTTGGGGATGAGTGGGTTAGGTGATATGTGGTTAAAAGGTACATGCAGGTTATTATGGTTTCTGCAGCATCTCCCCTCCCCCCCCCCCCCTAATATAACATTACTCACCACCGAAAAAGGACTTAGAAATCAATCCAAAGGTGACTATTTTTAATCCCATTTGAGCCCAAAAATTCTTTCCTCTTTCAAAGTCATTAGCCTGCTTGCTAACCAATAACTGCAAAATGTGCATATTTGTATTCCACTCTTCAGAGGAATCATTAAGTTAGTAGGTCAATGACATGTTTGTGATAGTCCTTGTTCAAACGGGTGGTTGTTATGTGGCTTTATTTCTGATAAAGACAAATACCAAAGTCTGTCTTGATGTTTTGTTTTTAATTATGGAACAGGATATTCCAAAACAGAAAACCTGTTGCTGTATCGGAAATGTCTATTTTGTATTTGTGGAGTCATTCACTGCGTGTGTGTATTGCCAGAGATTATCCGAGATCACGATTCATATTGCTTCTTTGGATGTCAAAAAATTCGTAAATTTGGAAGGAAGAAATTCTGTATTTTAAAGTGCAAGTTAAAAGTTCATCTCAAAGTTGGTTTGTTTAATTTTTGAAGATTGATTGTCCAAGTTTAAGAAGATACATTTCTTCATCACCGAACTGGATGGCAACATCTGATGTGCACTTTTAAATGCTGGGTGCAAGTCGTTCATTCTATTACCCATATTGAAATGAAATGTTCCCAGGATGTGTGTAGGTGTAACATCAGACCAGGTGGTTAGTTAAGTTTTGACAATTTAAGTTAAAATTTACTGTTTTAAGTATTATTATGAATCTATAAGCTGATGTGGGCTTTTTTTCTCTTCTTGTTACCGAATCATCGATACCTTTGAAGACTATTTTAAGAGTGAGACAATTCTATAATCTGAACACAGATCCTCTCAAAATTCCACAAGGTGCAGAGAAATGTGATTTCTTATTAAAAGGCAGTTGTGGATTTCTCTGGACATGTCCACTTCTTTTCTGTCCTAGGGGATTGTCAGGGTGGATTAAGAAAAGTTTGAACCAATATCTGGAGCTTAAAGTGGTTTCAAACTGTGGAAATATTTTCTTGCTAGCAATTTGGCAATCTTGCTTCTCAAATTAATTAGTTTGAGCAGCACTGGCAGATAGTGAGTAATAACAATAATTTAGCCCATCCTGATCTTTATTTGAGATTGCACCTTTCTAGCTTCAAATCTGTTACAATTTTCATGTCATTCAAGGTAACATTTTCCCACCAAGGTTTCCTCAATTGCTTTGTAGAAATATTGTGCCAGTAAGAAAAACAAAATGGAAGAAAAGTTCAGTTTTTTACGTCTCTTTTGTTATGTCTTGTTTTTGTTTTCCTTTTCATACGTGACATAATATTACAGGCAGTAATATTTAAAATGTTTCTTATCTGAGAAATATTAAAAAAGTGTATAAAAGTAAACAATTTTCCCTCTTTTTTTGTTGTTGTTGAATGTTTCACTGTTTGAAAGACTTTTAATGTCTACATCAACAAGAATAGACTTCTTTTTGTCATAAATTGAATCTCTTAAAATTTTGTCATATTATGCACCCAAATTCTTTTCTCGTTTTCATGTCTGTTTTTGTAATCTTCCAATGTTGAATTTAATATTACTGTGATGTATCCAACATGAAATGGTGACTATTTAGTCTACATATCTCTTATTTTCTTTTTCTTTGTTTGTTGCTAAAAGTGAGTCTTTCAGCTGTTCATTTTTTTTTTACTTCAACACTGAAGGACTGTCAACCCTTCAGGTATTTCGTAGTTCTCGAGTAAGAAAGGGCGGACTCGAGGTCACCATTTTGAGGAGCAGACAACTTAGCACACCAGCTAGTATATACAAGTCTACAAATTGTTACCACATTGTTTGGAGTCTGACCAGCATCCTTTAATCTAAATTTTTATTTTGTCAAAAAGATATCAATCTTGTGTATTGTTAGTTGAAACAAAATGTAGCAAGTTAACTTGTCGTCATTTTCTGGAGATCAAGAAAAATATCATTCAGGCATGCCTTCATTATTAAATTTTATTGCCAAGTCTATTAAATACTTGAATATTGAACCTTCTTAAACAAACTTATTTTGATGTTCTCAGAGTTGACACTCTAGTCCAATTAGCAGCCCTGGAAGATTTGATTGTTAAGTTTTCAACAGATGATAGCAGAAAAACTACCCCATTCACTCTCAAAGAATATTCAAAATTCAGAGTTATCATACTTGCATCCAGGATGTTGAGGAGAAATTTTTGACCTTTGGCCAATACACGTACTGTTCATTGGAGGAAGAAGGGGGTCCGGGTCGTAGCAGTGAATGGGATGGGGGGAGGGGGGGTTTTCACCTAAATAGCCATTACCCACATGCTCTTGGTGATGCATGACAACAATTTGACTGAACAGCAATCTGACTTGTAACAAAGCCCTGTGAATACAAGTTTTCCATTACTTACAGCGATATGAGAGGTGGTTTGCATAAATTAAGAAAAATATGAAAACTTGAAGATAAGCAAAACAAAATGTGTCTGAAGAGTTCTTTTACCTGCTTTTTTTAATGTCTCATGATACTTGTGAAAAGATTCGACGGTAGAAATTTACAATGGAAATTTGTACTCTTATTCCTATGATACAAATGTTATGCACCTTGCGTACTAACAAGTGAGCGCTTCATGAATAAACATGAAACTGACCATGATGCAAATAATTTACATAATATACAACGGTTAATTGTCTTCTCTTTTCTTCACAATAGAAAAAAAGGCAAAAGTACGACCAAACAATTTTTCTTAAACATTTCAGCATTTGACAAACAAAAACTGTGCTACACTCCGTAATAATTTTACAACAGTTCTTTTTTCTTCTTTAAATATTCAAACACACTGAATTATTTGTCAGTGTTTTTTCTCTACAAAATAAAATTACAATTTAAAAAAAAAAGAAGTCACATTTCTTTGAAATCAAATATTTCGACATCACATCTACGTAAAGTTTGAATTTACCAGGAACTTGAGCATTTGCTAGGGAAGATTATGGCGTATGACATCGGTACTAAACCAACATTTTGGATTGCATCTGAAAATATTTTCTTTCTCATAGCTATATGTCAACGTAGCTAATAAATATAACTATTGAAATTTTATTCCCAAGTAATGTTTTATGTGAATCGGTGGTCTTTTGTGGCTGGCATATTTTAAAAAGATATTACAATAATATCTGGACATTTAATTGTCCGAATCAAATGTAAATTGGCAACTCTTGGAGTGAGTAATGCCAGAATGGGAACTCTGCTTAATTATTTCACTGTCAAATACCCAGCTTTTAATTAAATCAAGAAGGGGTGTTCTGTTTCATCCTGCAGGTTAAAAATCAGAGCAATAAAGTCGATCAAATAAAATTACTGCTTTTAAGTTTTTGACTTTGTGAAACATTCACTCTTATCAACTTTTGATATCCAGGAACATTTGTTTTGCAGTGACTAGATGAACAGATCTGCTAATTAATTTACAATTAACTTCCATTTGATGCAAACAGAGTAGGATAAATAATATGGTAGTGAACCCTTGATACTATTTATTCATACAACATAACTTATATAGAGAAAGGGGGAAAAAAAACATTTTGAATAAGTTATCCCTCTAAACCATACAATATGACAATATCAATCTATGCTTTCACTGTAACAAAAATTTTCAATCCAATATCTACTAACAAAGGAGAAATTAATTGGATTGGTACAAATTCAAATGTCTAGAAATACAAACATTTCTCTGTTCTCTAGGTGAAAGAGAATACGAGGAAAAGAAGAAAAAAATCCCTGCTAGACTATTAACTCGTCTGTGAGAAGGAGGGTTGTTTTCTTCTAGCAGCCAGGTACGAAATTTCTCATCAATTTATTAAAAAACAACTCATTTGTTCAGTTAACATTTTTGAGTTCAAACTGAGAATTTAAGTTGCAATATGGGATTTCAAATTGAATAGTGTTAAACTCTTATTTTTGCAACAAGTTTTCTCAGCTGAAATCAATGTTGTGTTAATAATTGTGTTATTAATTATTGCAAAAGAAAGAATAAAAGGGGGAAAAAACCATCCTCTTTTTATTGCATGTTTGCATTTTTCAGTTTTTTTTTAATATTTGTTGTTACTTCTAGTAAATTAATAAATACAAATCACAATTTACATGCGGACTATTGTTAATACTAGTACTGATCTCATTCTATCTCTCTCTTATTTTTGTTGGGATAACATCTCTCGTAAAAAGCGCTATTTTTCGACTAATTACTGCGACATCTTCTGCCTAGAATTTCTGCTTCTATTATGGTTGTCATGACTGCAAAAGACTAATAATGGGTAAATACTTCTACAGAAGAGTTAAAACTAAAACAGGGTCTCCATTGTCTGAACAAAGAAGACTCAAGAGACCTCTTTCATTATCTTGAAATCAAATTGTAACCTCAATATTCCAAAGATACCAAAAGTTAATGTTAAAGCTCTCTGGCATGGTTGCCTGTACTACTACTAACCATAATACCCCCACCCCCCCTCCACGAAAACCAATTGTGGTAAGTACTACATGGAAATATTCAATAAGAATTTTATTTTTTATTGGTTGAGAGGGAGGGGGGGG
>JXUT01145274.1:0-11570 GCA_000934455.1 Apostichopus parvimensis | reverse complement strand
CACAGAATACAGACAGGTTAATGAGCATGGTGAACACAAAGAGATAGATGTAAGGGGATTAGTAGACAATAGAGATAGATGTAAGGGGATTAGTAGACAATGGATGGAAAGAAGAAAGAAAGAAACCAACAGTCATTTAGCCTTTGAAGAAGGATCGAAACGTCAGGCCAACTTACTTTTACACATTCTCCTACACAGGCTTTTTAGTGGATAAGCAGTTTGCTAACAGTTTTATTTTATTTAGGTTTTCATATGATGTACTGTAACATTTTAAAAAGGTGTAAAAGCTTGGTCAGCTTGAAAACAAAGCATTACAATAAAGCTTTTAAAGACACTCACCTTAAAGAGAAAGTGCAATACAATATTTGATATTGCCAGTTTTTTTTAAATGAAACTTTAAACCAAAAAGCTGTCTCGGAATACAGGAACTAAAAAAAGCTTGTAATAGAATACAACCATAACCAAAAAAAACAATTTGCTTTTAGTACATAATAGAGATGTTACACAGTGAGTGAATGGTAGCAAGATCCTACAAAACTGTAGAACACTTTGCAGGGTATAAGTTTACAGAAACATAGAATAACATCATGATGATGATCAATGTTTAAACATTTTGATTCATGTCTATGCTGCAGGCCTGATAATGTAGGATATTTTTAGGCTAAATGCCAGGGGCTTTTGCCATTTTCCAATAGATAAAAAAAAATGGCATAAATTTGCATTATTCTGCCAGTAAGCACTAAGACCATCAATACATAATAAGGAGGGTAACAATTGGCAATTATATAACTTGAACATGATTTCAGTACCTAACATAAACTGTGTATGACTGCTTATTATCAGCTAAACCTATTGGGCTGCTCCCGTAAGCCAGTACAGTAAACTGATGTGTGTTGTAAGTCAGGTAAAGGCCAGTGGGAACGTGATTTTAGCCAACAGATTATTTTTAAGCACTTGCAATTTTTAGCAAGTGGTTAAAATTGTAAAATTTTAGGCCTAATGGGAGGGAAGGGGTGTGGGTGGGTCGCTTTTATACTGAAGCGAATTAATATGTTTTCATAGGCTAAAACCCTAAGCATCATCGGACTTAATATTGGCCTCAGAGAGGTGTGAGGCTTTTAGTACAACTATGCTGCATGAGCAATAACTCAACATTATTACTATTATTATACACAGCATCTGAGAATTACCATATCAAGAAGCATTGTAATTCTCCTTGAAATATTGAATAAGAAGAAAATCCAACTGCCATGCAGTCCATTAAACTGACTAGTCAAATTGCAAAGGCAGTATTTCAACATCTTGACAAATGTCTGTGTTAACAGTTTGTACATGGATTTACCCTGCATTATATATGAATGTGTCTGGGACAAAATTATCAAATTTCTAAGGGAATCAATTATTATTCTTCAAGAAAGTTGACTTTCGCAGAAATTTTTTAAAGATCGTTTAGTTGGATTAATCGTGATCTTAATTTGAAGTTATATCACAAAGGTTTGGTAAACTTTCCTGAAACTCGATAAAAAAAAACAAAAAAATTCTCAAACATCTGCTAAAAGTAAATTACAATAAATTATTTTCTTTGTTTACTGTAAAAATAAGAAAATGAGTCTATTATCATCAAAAATTTGCAAATGGTTGAAAAACAGTTTGTAGTATATCTTTTCCTAACATAACCAATATAAAGTTCCACTGTAAAAATTGACAATTCAATTATTGTGCTTGTCTAGCCTTTGCTTACATGTATCAATGGTCCAAGTGACATGACTAACCCTAGCATGTTGCCATTATTAAATATTGATATCTTATCTGCAAATCATTATCAATAGTAAGATGAAATACAGTCACATCTTGTTAAATCCACGGGTGAAGATTCTCACCTGTCTTGAAGCTGCTGGGCGATCTTTAAATGTCGGAGGTGATAGTCTACGGCGGCCTCGTATTCCCTCATGAGAGTGAACGTATTGCCTAAACTGTAACATGCCTGCGCTTCCATGGCAACATCTCTCAACTGCCTAGCAACGTCGAGGGTCTTCCTGAAAATCAAATGATGAAAGCAGGGAATTAAAATTCATCGTCAATTCGGAGATCAGATTTATTTTACAAACAGATACAATCAACAAAGACCAAACTTTGAGGAACCAGGCAGAAAGAAAGTTAAGAGATGCTGTGGACATCTGGTATCGTTTTTTAAATTTTTTTATCTCCTTCTTCAACCGAACACTAGCCATATACTTTCACCAAGATCATATGTGAAAATGAAATAAAAATAAATAAAATGAAATGAATAAAAAGGTTCTGAATTTTTGTCTCCCATAAATATAATGTGGTTCTTGTGTAACAAAAAAAACTGCTATGTACATCTTGGCACTTGTAAAAGGAATTTCAACACTTTTCACAGCATTTTGTTACTCTCTGCGATCGATGATTTCTGGTCACTCTCTTTAGTAACATACATATTGATTTTCTTCTACTATTAATGTTACAGAAAACAAAAAATTGCCAAATGAAAAGAATGGAAAGTGTTTCAAAGATAACTCAAACATGTTTATGATGTTTTATGATAGACCAGTTCTAATCCTCTGTATTAAAGTACTTCAAACAATGCACGTTTTTTTTTCTCCTTTCATACAATGTAAGAGGGTGATATATCCTTTTATACCATTCTTTGTTCTCTTCTTTTTAATTTTCTGTCTAATAATTCCCATTTCTAATAATTCTCACCTCTGACACTTTATTGAACAATTGGTCTTTCACTATTAAGCAAAATGTTATGAAAAAATTATCCATTTGCTTCACAAATGCAACAATAGTTTTTATAGACAGAACAATAATATTTGTGAGCATTGTTATGAGATACATAATTCATAAACCTCAAAAACCTTAGAATACTCTTAAAAGTGTCAGCATTAAATGAATCCCCCCCCCCCCACCCCCTACTTCGTTATTAACTAGCAATATTTTCCGTGACAGTAACAGTGTTATCTGTGACTCTTCTACTGCAATTGTTTGCTACTTTGGATGACTTCTCCCTCAACCGTCCATATTCGTTTCTGCAAGTTATACCATCCTCCTTTGACTTAAATTTCTTTTATTGTTCAATTCTCTCACCACACAAACTCAAACAAGTGTAGTTTAAGGGACCTGCCAATCTTACCAATATTACTACCTAAAATTGACATCACCACCCTGGCAACACTTTCAAACTTATCAAAACCGCCTCCATCTTTCTTATCTCAAGTACACAAAAAAAAACACTCTGGAAATGGCAGCACCATACCTCAACTCACTACTTCATTTCCCCCTGATAAATGCTCCCAATTTTATAGCTTGAATTTCTTTCAATTTTGAATTCTTCAGATTTAATTTTGTAATGGATAAGACCGATATCTGATGTCAAAATAAAGACTCCCTGTTGACCTAAGAGTGATTAATGACCGTATTCCACCAAGAGCAGGAAGTGTTCGAGTGTTTATTTGTGCTGCTGCCTTCAGACGTCATTCTCAGTCACCGCCCGAGAAAATATTTGGATTAAATATCTGGGATAAATCACTCTCAATTAACACATACTTACTCAAAGGAGGGTAACATAGCTAATCATATGAAATGGTAGAGATGAAAAGTAGGGCGAGGAACGAAGGGGAGAGGGGGGGTGGGACTGTCTTAGAGAATCCGTAATTCTTAGAGAATTCACAATGACGCTAAATGGTTTAACGTTTATGATTATGCGATTCAATGCGCGTGATTGGACGAACAGAATGCGAATAATCTATGAAAAGTTAGACAGTCATGTGTATGCATCTCATCTTCAGTCCGGTTATTTCTACAATCGTTGGGTTACCATGGATACAGTTAAAATCACAAACATTTGAGCGGTTGTCCTGTATTGATCTTAACTTATCTCGCATTTCAAAGCCATTCAAAACTTGTCTTAAATACATGAGGTTTGTGACAAAGGTTTTCGCATGTTGGACAGACATTTCTTGAGATAAAACAGTCAGTGTCTTAATACCAATTCAAGTGGCAACTACAGTTAATGTTTGTGCATATTTATCTACCAGTTGTCAAGCTAGCTTCAACTTGCCTGTTGCTAAAATACGCATAAAACTGACGTTGCTACTTTTATTTTAATATGCTGTCATGGTGATGCCGTGTAAAATTTGGAGCGATTCATCATCCGAGCATTGTTTGCCCCGGTTACTTCATTTGGTGAGATTCTTCTCATTAATTACACAGAATTTTGGAGAATTAAACTTGAAGACTTTGTACTTGAATCAAAGTTCATTAGAGTGTGCATAGAAATAATATTCCCAAGCAACAAAAATGGAGGTGGTGGGGTGGGGGGTAAGTACCAAATTTGTAAGAATCTAATGACATTATTGATTAATCTCTTAATCAGCTCACTCCACAATGCCCAAAAAAGAAGGAAAATGCAAAGAAAAAGTCACTTTTAGATCAATAAATAAAAAAAAATGGTATCTGTGGTAAAATTTCTGCAACGATGTAACCCAAATGTTACTTCATGTTTCGTGGTCACTCTGGATTGGTTTCACTGTTTCATGTTGACAAGGCCCCCAACAATTCGTGAGGATAAGCCAGCATATTTCAACCAAAGATAACAGGTTGTATTATCAGGTTGAAAAAGTAGGCTCACATCTGTTTCTTTATGACTCCTCTTTGAACAGCACGAACAAGACCCTCAGGCAAGATAAAATTATTAAACATATGAACACCAGTCTGAATGTAAGCTTTGCTTAAACTTTTGTGAATGTCAGTGAGAAACTCCGCTAGCGATATGGCAGTTGGCTCATTTGTCTATGGCATAAAAGAAAGCTCAGATGTGTGGTACGGGTTTCAAAGTATTCATAGAAGTAATTCAGGATTCAGCCTACGCATAGAGCAATGTCAGGATAAAGTTCTTAGAACCATCTGTGTATGACGTATGTGGGTTACATGTGTGGACAGTGTAATGCGACTACATGGCCAGATAAAAGGTAATAATCTATCCAGGATCGTAATCGCAAAATGCTAGGCAAAATAGTTGATACGCTAGGGAGTCACACGTCGTACTAGTCTGCACAGCGAACACTTGAGGCATAATTTCACAAATGTCAACGTATTCATCGGCCAATAACCAATCAGAGAGCAGCACAGCTCAGGAAAACAATTTTCCACTTTAGCCTGCGTAATAGTTACTAATATTGGGACAGGTATGTGTGAGTGATGCAAAGTCATGAAGAAGGAAAAGCAAACCATATCTTATACTTGAAGCCGGTTCTTGCCTGGCATCAGTTCATCTGGAGCCTTCATAACTGCCACACAAACTTTGATTACTAAATTATTTCCTGGATAATAGAAGACTGCATCTGGAACTACTGCAACAGAACACCTGAACAGCTATACCTTTGTGGCAGTCAAACAAATGTATAATTCATTTTCTGTTTCTCTATAACCCCTACTACATTAATGTCTTTCTTACTTGTAATATTCGGCAGCAGCACCAAAGTCCCCCAGAAAGACATGAGAGTTGCCTAGGTTACTGTAGGCTCTTCTTTCTGCTGGTTTGTCCCCAAATTCTTTGGCAATGGAAAGTCTCTGTGATGAATAATAATGTAAAATGTAAATAGTCATGAGAAAGGTAGGGTGGTAAGTCTATTTTACCTAAAATGCTGTACTGTAGGTGGAAATAGGGTTAATGACAGTTAGAAAAAGAAACTCAGAATGATGCCACTCAGAAGGCAAAAAAAGGTTTAAATAAGTGAGCGAAGCCAGGGTGTACATTAATTTTCATAAAAAATCGTTATCAGGGCAAGTTTAATGATTGAGGTCCTCCGAGGGACGACAAGTTTTTTGCATCAAACTAAGATTGCATTGCAACTTGCATTGTAACTAATTACCCCAACATAGGAAATGAGATATTGATAGTCAGCCCCAATGTTGGTTTTCTATTCACCACACATACTGTACACATCTCTCCTACAGTGTACATATTGGTAATTGTTATATTACTACATTTTCTCGGACAACCAAATTTGCTGGAATGACTAACAAAAAAGTATGGCTTGGTTGGTCGAGGGACATAAAGGGAAAAAAATCCTCGAAAAAGGTGCACCTGGTATCTCAAGTTGCAAAGTATCACATGTGCAAAAATGGCAAAATTGCTACAGAAATATGTAATGATATATTCAGTAATGTCATTTCTCTTTTTGCATACAGAACTTACAGAACAGCATTTTACATACAGAACAGCATAAATTTACTTTCAATTTTTTTACTGCTATTAAAGCAGTTGGAGTTTTACAAATCTCAGTCGTAGCTATAGTACAAAATTTAATCCACTCCCCCCCCCCCCCCCTTCCTGCCACAAGTAAAAAAGAGAATGGGACAAATAAATTGTGCTCTTTGCACTACTTCTCATAAAATGTCTAATTTGCATTACGCTAGGCAAATCCAAAGCCATTGTGATTCATCAAATCTAAGCACCAGTCGTAGCCCTATCTCTCCCATCTTCTCCCACCTCATCCCATTAGGCAAATGACAAGTAAATCCCTTTTTATTTCTATACTGCATGCAATGATAAGCCCAGGACTATAACATGCGTACAGGAGGGAGGTAGAGCTTATTTGCATTTGTTCAACTCAATCCAAACATAAATTATGAGGAAGCACACATATCTATCAAATAGATTAAATGTTTCTAAGGACTTCTTAAAATGTTACAAACCATAGCCGTCACATTTGAACCACAGGTGGTACTGTACCAGAAACCACCGGATAAAGCACACTCGTTAATATATTAAAAAATTCACTGGGCAAAACGTGAGCCCCTAAAATCACATGGCTTAGTTTACATGAAATGAGGAAGTATATATATAGAATATCAGGAAAGAGATCTCCAAAGTTTAACCACAGATTAAAATGTAAAAACTATCCAAAAAGTAAAAAACAATAATACATTCAAAACAAAGCTAAATTTAGAAGTTAATCCTCCCAGTATAAGACTGATATTATCAGAGGTTGACAACTCAATCTTGTTTGTATAAATTCTCAAGTTTCTTGAGACACTGAGGCTCTTTAATTTTTTTGGTGCAAAATATGGTTATATTTGAATTATTATTTGAAAGACTTTTTCTTTTTGTATCTTTCATACAACTATGTCATTCTACTATTTAAAACTAAAATTGACTTTCTTGATCACATTTGTCGTTCAACAAAGTTCAAAGCAAAACACTTTTGCTTATTCTTGGATAAGCTCTCCCCCACCCCCACTCCCCCCCCCCTCAGTGATTGCTTGTACTTTTATGATTGATATTACAGGTTATGAAATTGTTTTGGTTCAGAATATACTACAGGACATTGCATCATATTGTCACAGAAAATAGAGTGAGTCATTATTATCGAAGAACCATCTAATGGTTGCCAAGTTTAAAAAATGTTGGCAAATTTATAAAACATTTAGCAAAATGTATTGGAATTGCAAAAATGCACATTAAATTAAACAAGGAAATCACAGCTATAAGTCAATGTACCAAGGTTTCATGTATGTCAAGAATCAAGGTCAAAGGATGTTTCTCCATTTCTACAGCCTGGATACTTTCACAAGATGAAAACCAAGTGTAAGTTTTCACAAGATACTGTCATACATAGGAACTATACAGAGTTTGCAACCTTGTCATTACTGCTAAAAGAGGCACATAGGGTTTCTAGATAGAAGCAACTACCACACATTCGTGGAGTGTTAGCTCGGTGGTTAACGCCGGTGCCTTCCAATCATAAGGTCCCCGATTCGAGTCACTCCAAGATTAATGTATATCGTCTAGTTACAGAGTTGTTGACAATTGACAATTCATAATCATGGACGTTAAATATGAATGTAAGAGGCTGACTTCAGTCAGCTTGCGGCTTTGATAAGCCAATGAGGCTTCTTCGTGAGTTCCTGCTTGCAGGAGGATCCAAAATACATACATACATTCATTCATGATCTCATTCACACTCATATCACATTCACAATCAAGCTATTTTCTTGAACTTTTTGTAGTGTGTGTTTCCAAGGTTACCGCAAGCTCTGCCCTGAGCAGCCCTATCTTTCACTTCTCTGACAATCTCTAAGTTAGTTCTGTAATGAAAACAAAATTTACAAAAATTTAGTAATTTACACACAAAAAACATTAGTGTGTAACAAACATCAAATCACAGAAAATATTCATCAAAAGTTTGAACAAAATGTGACTCTAGATTAATTTTTGTGAGAGGGGCAACCATTGTGTGGAGAAAAGGTAAAGTGAAGGGATTTGCACGTTTAATTATTCAATAATTGAAGAGATTGAATTAATTTCAATACTTCCATAATTTAATAAATAATTGAAAAGAAATAAATATTATTATTTTATAGGGCTTATTTATAATTACATTAAACCACTTGTCATTTAGCCTCTGAAGAAGATCCTGCTAGGATCGAAACGTCAGGCCAACTTACTTTTACACAATATATATTATTATTATAATATTATTATAGGGACTTACCCCTAGCAACACAAATCAGAAAGTTTAAATTCATATGAAATAAATACTTCTCACCCGCCACAGAGACTCAAAAGTTGACAGGTAAAATTGTATTAACATATGATATATTAGGTTTAATATGTAAAGCATTAATCATAATAGGGTACACATGACGATTGGAAAGTATAGGTAGACACACAAGATATATAGTTCTGTCTAGGTGATCATTTGAGTTGGTTGGGGAAGACTTACAAGTTGTACCAGCATGTCCACCAATACAAACACAATCCATATGTTAACACACAAGCACAGTACACTATAGGCCTAGTACAAACAATAACACACTAACACAGTACAGCCATCTGCAGGATAATATCATGTACCTCAATCATACGTATGGATTCTAATGTTAAGGCTTTGAATAAGAAAAAACAACCAGGAATCTGCTGGAAACTATGAAAATATTCAACTGATATATTTCACCTAATTTGTGAAACCACTGTATTTATAATGTAATTGAAACATACATGTGTAGTACAGTCATACAGCTCAGAACCCAGAGCTCTGTAGCTATAACACTATTAAAAACAAACCACAAAAATAAAATAAAATATGTATCAATTATCAAATAAATCATAGCTCTGATTCGATTATTGTCTGCAATTAATGTCCGTACAGCAGTATGTAGGGGATCAGACATGGAAGTAATATGCTCGCATGTTCCAGACATAGTGGAAAGTTTCTCGTTCGCACGCCCTCCTAAACAATCGAACATCAATGACGCAGCATTACGCCTTGGAGATAACGAGTTGCTTTGTAACGTCACCTAATTAAACATGCAAACGATTGAGAGGATAGCGCGGGAGGAAATTTATTTTGGACTCAAGAAAAAGAGGAACATAATCTCAAAGCATCCTGCTGAATTTTGCTTTCGATTTCGAGATGAACTACATTTTGAAGTCGACATATTTTGCGTTAAAACTGAACTTGAAGCAAACAGGTGCCATGTCATAAAGACATAAACGTTTTAATTGAAAATTTTACCGCCAAATTTCCAAATTTCGCCAAACTTCAGAACTGAAAGGCATTTATAGCATATTTATACACTGTAGTCCTTGGAATATTGATAACAGTACTTTCATTCTCTAAACAAAGTTGGAACCTTAGTCAGTCCAGGGGGGGGTCAAAGCAATTAAGTGAAATTTAATAGATGCAAAGAAGGAACTCAATGCAAATTTTTAACCAGGTTGCTTTATAGTACATATTGTTTTCTACTTTCATTAGACAAAAAAGAAATTGCCTCCTGGACAATCCTTTCAATATCTCCAAATAAGTTTTGCATGCAACTAGTCCTAAATGAAACTGAACTGAAGTCCTTGAATAAAATTTCTCAAAATTGGTTTTCTTGGAATTTTTGAAGCAACATCAGTGATCATTAAGTGAAAAAGAAGATGCTCATCGGGGATCTGACTGATAGCATGGAATTTCATATGAAACAATAATCATTAGTTTTGTGAATATTGTTGCAAGACGAACAAATGGACGCATAACGCTCCTTGAAATTTTTCTGATGTAGAAACGTGGACCAATTATTTTCAGTTCTAGCTTCCTGGATTGTCCCTCTAATTTCATGGCATCTCTCCCTCATGTGGCCCCATATGCCCTAACATTAGTAATTAACACCCAGGTAATGAAATTAGAGCTTCACATTTTATGCAGCATTTTGCAGGCATTACAGTATGAATTTTATTTCTTTTGATATAACAGTATGCGTCGTTTGTCTCACATGGACAAAAATGGCATTCAAAGTCATATCTGTTCGCAATTTGGTCATTTTTGCAGAGCATTTTGCTATGCCAGTACTAATTGAATTATTAACCCCTGCATATATCTTCACAATGCTTGCTTTGTACTAAATTACTTTACAGAGTAACCCTTGTGCAGTTCATGTAGTATATATTGTGTACAGCTACAGTACAGTAGCTACATGATATGTAGAAAGAAATATGACAACTTTGAAACATGCACTGTAACAGATATTTATACTCTCCACCCACCCTCCCCCCCATCCTTCTTTTCAAGTAAATCTGCCTCCGCCTCCCCCTGATGATATCAGAAACTGACAACAATGAAGAAGACCATTCAAATGCAACAATTACTGGATATAAACAAGGAAACTGGAGATTAAGTAGGAACTGTTTTATCTTACTTTATCTAACTCTAAAATGACATTTAGCTCAAAACAATTGATCAAAAGATTACATTTTGACAGATAAAATGGGGTGCATGGATATGGCAAAAGGCTGGTTTAAAAACCAATAAATATATAGTTTTCTACTTGTGTTGAGTGCTTTTCGCAGTCTCATGGAAGAATCAAATACTGATTTTCTGTCAATTTTCAATTCAAATTATAACAAAAATGGTTTTTCTCAGCACTCAACAAAATGATTGTCTTGAATTGAGAAAATCAATATCAGGAAATAATCTATCCAGTATCATGTCACAAAATGCTATACAAAATGGTCAAGTTGCTATATATATATACAAGAGAGAAGATGTTGTAGCAGTTTTCTACACAGGAATATAGTATTCAAGGAGAGACCAATTTCAGAGCCTTCATAAATGCTATACAAAATGATCAAGTTGCTATATACACCAGAGAGAAGATGTTATAGCAGTTTTCTACACAGGAACTATAGGATTCAATGAGAGACCAACTTCAGAGCCTTCATAAATGCTATACAAAACGGTCAAGTTGCTATAAATACACAAGAAGGAATATGTATAGCAGGTTTATACACAGGAACTGTAGTATTGATGAGTGACCAACTATAGAGACTTCATAAATGCTATACAAAAAGATCAAGTTGCAATATATACAAGAGGGAAGATATATAGCAGTTTTCTAACACAGGATCTATAGTATTCAATAAGTGACCAACTTCAGAGCCTTCATAAATGCTATACAAAATGATCAAGTTGCTATATATACAAGAGTGAAGATGTACTGCAGTTTTATACACAGGAACTATAGTATTCAATGAGTGACCAACTTCAGAGCCTTCATAA
>KN897753.1:2287-15719 GCA_000934455.1 Apostichopus parvimensis | reverse complement strand
TATGTCTTTGGACTTGTATAGCAGTTTGCCCAAGTTTTGCATATATGCATTTTGTGATGCTATACAGGATGTGTACATAGTAAAATTTTGAAGGCTCTGAATTTTCTTCCCCTATATAAATACTATAGTTTGTGTAAAAAAAACCCCCTGCTATACGTCTTTCGAACTTGCATAGAAAATTGTCCAGTTTTGAATATATGCATTTTGTGATGCGTTCCGGGATAATTTAATCCCTCCTATACCTAGAAAGATCCCGTCATTTGTATTGGACTAGAAAGAAAAGGCTCATTTAGACAGAATTAACTTTTGAAACATTTTGAAAATTTTGAAACAGAAAGTGTGTTCGCGTCGGTGTTAGCTCCTGTCGTCACCCGTTGTTCTGCGGCATAAAACAGGCGACTTTTTCTTCTGAAAGGTAACACGACAATTTTGTGTTATGTCACATACTGTAGAACTTACATCACACAAACTTCTTTTCTGTTCTTCTTTACTTTGTTTTCTTCTTCTTCTTCTTCTTCTTCTTTATTTTGTCCTTTTTCATTTTTGTTTTTATTTCTTAGATAAGTCGGGCTAGTGGGCAATTGCGACGGCGTCCCTAATTTTGACAGTGTGTATTGATCTGCCCTCACCACTTCACCAGTACAATAAAACATGCCTTCGCTAATGTTGTCTAATTTTCCAAAGCTATCTACAAATTTTGACATCTGAACGTGTATTTCTGTATTACTCGCTTTGAAGCTTTAAACGGAAAATTCCCAAATCGAGAGCGGAAAATTTCCCTAAATCCGGAGGAAACTTTCCCCCGAGAGATGTACAAAATCAATGGGGACAAACCTCAAACAATTTAAACTACGAAATTCAAAGGGTTTTAAAAAAAAAAAAAAGGAAAAAGGAGTTTTCAAAAGAAAGAAGGGAAATAACAGAAGGAAGTTCAAAGACAAGCCATATAGAAATTTTATTAAAGAAAGCTAAAAAAAAAAAAAAAAAATTTGACTCTAAAAGGCTCGTCAGCCAGATATTTCAAACGAATAGCAGATGTTAATCAGTCCACACGCCTTTAATTATTTAAATTGTCATGAGGATTTCTTTGATGAATGCAAGAGATTCACTGAAAGAGAACTGTGACACGTGCAAGGGATTTGTCGGACTGCATTTCCAAACGGATAGGGGACGAAAGAAAAAGAGAAAAGAAACTAGGCCTCAAAGTTTAAACGAAATTATTCATGCTTCATAAAAGTTGCAAAAGGTCAATCGGCAAAATCTGATATTTTTGACAGAATACTTTTGAATCGTCGGTCGGAAATGTATCGAGATTACCAAACTAAAAAAAAAACACAAAACCAAACTGTTTTATGAGGATGCAGATCGGTGGGGATGATGAAAAACCGGTAAGTAAAAAAGATGAAGAAAGGAGAATGAAAACAGAAATAAAAAATAAGAAACAGAAATTAATGTAAAAACTCAGCTTTAACTGAGCAAAATTTGCATAATTTACATATACTAGATGAATAGAAAGTTAAGAGATGTTTCAAAAGGAAATTCAAGAGAGAGAATCTTGCTTACAGGAACATCTCAACTCAAAGGAGTATCCAGAAGGTATGAGAATTGTGTTGCTTTTAGATATGTGATAAAATCTTACCCTGCCAGCTGAGCAATACAAAATGTCCTTGCTATGTCATAGTTAATCAAAGTTATTTACTTTGCATAGATACATTAACTTTACATTAAATGCTGCGAGAAATCAAGGATTTTTTTTTCTAACTTACAGATGGAGAAGGTTAACGTGAAAAATACTATCAACCAATTAATTCTTTTAATTGTAAGTTAAGGCATTTATTACAAATTTGGTTTTTCTTTAAGAGAATTTCGTTTTGTGGAAACTTTACTTTGTAATAGATTTTCCAAATGTAATTAAAGTAAACATAGAAATGAATGTCATATTTATTGAAATATATGTGATAGATACATCAACATACTAAATATAAAATCTGTCATTGTTGAATTATTGTGTAAAACATGGTTTTCACAATTTGACCTCCACCAAAAAAGATGTGCTTCTTGTACTCAATGAAGTACTTCTACACACTAAATATGAGGTCTGCCCAAGCTTCCCTTCTTGAGATATTGTGTTTACAAGGTTTTCACAATTTGACCCCTGGTGACCCCAAATGACCTTTGACCTTCACCAAAAACAATAAAGTTGCTTTTACTCAATGTGGTACTTCTACACACTAAATATGAGGTCTGCCCAAGCTTCCCTTCTTGAGATATCGTGTTTACACAATTTGAGATATTGTGATATTGAGATATTGTGTTTACAAGGTTTTCACAATTTGACCCCTGGTGGTCCCAAATGACCTTTGACCTCCACCAAGAACTATAGGCTTCTTGTACTCCATGTGGTACTTCTCCAAACCAAATAAGAATTTGGTCCAACCTTACCTTCTTGAGATATCGTGTTTACAAGCTGTGCGTCATAAACGCACACACACACACACACGCCATCATGAATGCAAAGATTACGATTATTATCGAAACCAAAAAGGAGTCAAGCCCAGATGTGCAACTTGTACAGGTCGAATCTGGTGATAACTGAGCAATATATACTCATAGATGCAAGCAATAAATCTAAAAGGTTGCACTGTCGTAATTAACCTAAGCACAAGAATACATAATCTTTATGCAAATTGGTGCACTTTACAGATTATATGATGAATGGATGATGAGGAGAACCCTCTTAGATGTTCTTGGCTTATATTATTTAAGAGTTACTTTGCAGATACAGCTTGTTTGTTTGCCAAACACTATATGCATATAGTTTTAAATTTTTATATGGATATATTTTAAACTAGTGATACCATATTTGGAATATGCATGTGAAAGATGAACCTATTAGGCTATTACAATTCTAAGTAATGAGGGAAAATACAGGCAATGTTTCATGTTTCAAAAAATAACTTCCATCACTTTCAGAAAGAGAAGCACATGTCATTTTTAGTTTCCTACATAACCATAACAACAGATATTTCCAAACAAACATTTAACACTATAATAATCTTGACGTAACACACTTCTGTTGCAGACATACCTAGTCTGCCTTTGCATTAGCATATCTGGTAAGGGGGAGGAAGGGGGTATGAAGGGGGGTCGTGAAGGGGAAGGTGTGAATGGGGATTATGAGGGGGTGGGTATGAAGGGTGAAGGGTAAGTGTGAGGGGGTGTGAATGAAGGGGAAGGCAATGACTGCCATCACAAGAATCTTACTGGATCAGCACTGCCATATTAAATAATTCGGTGATATATCTGACTAGCATTACAGAGAGATGAGAATGGTGGGGTAATGGGGGGGGGGGGTTGCTAAGTATAAGGGCCGATCCTTCAAGGCTGAAGATGGCCTGAGATCCATCCTTTGTGACCAGATATGTCTTCTTTTAAAGGACGGAATGATACTCAGTTCTTTATTTGATAAAAGAACCCCTAACTTATGCATTACAGTAGCTAAGATATCAAAACGTGAGCTTTCTGATCCACACCCTTTTAGTCACGAAGACCGGCTTCCTCGAGGAATTAGGATATGCAGCAGCAACGAGTGTTTAGAATTATCTAGCAACGGGGGGGGGGGAGTTTAAATTTGTGATGCATAGCAAAAAAAACAAACAGCCAAATTGATATGCAGAAACAGTATTGCAGAGTACATTAACCAAAAATCGTTTAAAAGGGCCTCCAAATTTGCGTAGGCATCTTTCCTTCACAGATTTTATACATTAGGGTGCGTTTGTGTGTTGTATATTTTACCGCATGACGTACTTAGTCATCTTAAACTATGAAAGTCAGATCCACAGATGATAAACAAAAAAGTCGGTCACTTCTGGTCACCTGACAGCAGTGTAAAAATATCAAATAAAATAAATATGTATGAAGATGTGTGTTAAATAAGAGTAAATACCCCCCTCTCCCCCCACCCCTACGTGTATTAAGTTTCGGATGCACCTGTATTTCCACTAAGCACGTTTCTTACATTCTGTTGTAATGAATATGAGGCACCTTATTCGCAATCATCTGGCTAATATATTGACCTTAGTTCTGCACAGACACAGCTTAAATACTTACCTGCAATCCAATACTCGACGACGTGGAAGTGTTCTGTCCGATTTATTTCTTTTATTTACTTACTAATTATAAAGTTTGCCGGCTAACAGTTAGTGTCTGTTTGTTCGTAGCTGCAGTATAAACTGAAACCAACCTGCATTCGTTTTACTAGGTCACATCTTAGGGCAGCAGTTCTTTTAGTACTCTGACCAAACCTAAACAAGTATTATTAGTTTAAGTGAACGAACGGCGGAAAAAACTGACTGGGAAATTATTTTAAAAAAAAATACTTAAAATGTCTAACTTTCTCGTGAAATCCTTTCCCTGCCGTTTTCTGGGTTGCATCGAACAAATGAAACTGGGGCGTTATCCCTGGTTTTATGCACCCCTGGCAGAGAATTGGCTATATAGGGAATCGCCACAAACTAAGGGCTGGATGACTCAGTTGGTTAGGTCACTTCTTTGAATCCCTTTCTAGCCATAACTTTCTCAGCTCTTTTCCAAGTAATATTTCAAATAAGATTGAAATTGATCAAACTAAGACACCCTCCTACATATTTCCCACAAAGTGAAGGTCAACAGGCTAGCGATTAATAAACATTTTATTTGTTTACCAATATTTTTTTTTCTCTATATTGCACAGACGTCCCTCTTATCATTATCAATTACAGGTCAGAAGCAAATTCACAAACTTTGCCCAAAAAATGTCTTGATAATTACTTCATTATTTTAACTTAAGTTTTGAAATGAATGTTCACTTGTCATGTTCGACTGCACACTGTTTACGAGAGTTTAGTGTACTGAATACCATCAAGAAATTTATCAAAATAAACTTCATAGAATAATATTTTGGGAAAATATTTGTAAACCATAGCACTACTACTGCTCATACTAAAAAAAAGGATTGATGGCTAGGAAAACATGCAATTTGGTTTACTAATGGAATTCATGAGTAACACGTTCAGCCCAGAAGGCACGGAAATGATAAATTGGATGATGCGGGGGAAAAACGGATATGTTTCAAACAATTCTTAAGTTCATCTGGCCGTCATCTTACTGCTTCGCATCAATTCGTTCCGTTCCATCTCAATTTTAGTAATTACACGCTCTATTAAATAAAATGACATTAAATAAATATTTTTTGAGGTATCAAATTTGGTTGCAGCGGCTGAGCACGGTAAATGACATGCTAAGACCTCTTCTTCGAAGAACTTCTTCACAACCAATTTTCCAGTGAAGCTTTCTGGTTTCATCTTGAAAAATAACACAACTGTATAAATTGTCACTTTTCTTGGGCACAAAATCAGCATTGCAATCGGAAGAGAACCTAGCAATTTTGCAAACTAAAACATCACGTTTGTTCAGTTTCGCCTAGTGTTCCGCATCGCAACTTCTGAGCTTACATCACATTCTTTCGGCCTTCGTACTGGACCGATAAGGAAAGGAAAAGTTTACTGAACATTGCCCTAGACACTCTAAACCCCCCTCCACCCTCCCCCTCCCCTCCCCCTTGGTTTTAGGCCAGGGTTTCCCTAACTTTATCCCCCCACGAACCCTGTGTGGATGTCAGAGTTATTCACGAACCCCCAACTTTTCAAGACACGATCTGAGTCATTATTATATACTATAATATGTATTATCAGTGCTTCGTAAAAGATCAAGTTCATAGTGTAATATTGTACAGTTTGTTGATAGGTACGACTTTTGAACATTACTAAACTATATGATATATCAGATTTTAGTTCAACAAAAAGTACTCTGGTTTTGACTTTCAGAAATGTCTCAAGAATCCCCTGGGATGGACTCACGCACCCCCTGGGGGTTCATGCACCCCAGTTAGGAAACCCCTGTATTAGGCTATAACAAATTTAGAGTAAGGTAGCCAAAGCCAGAGGGGAAAAAAGTCTAGCCTATCAATGACAGTCATACAGGACCTTTATACCTTTTAATATGTGTATATGGCTGTATTTCCTGCTACCGTTTTAATCTTCTAAGCATACGAAAAGGGGATGGAACGGGGAATATTTACGACCATCAGTACAACGATAGATCCTTAACATTGGTTGTTCAACTTTCAGAGGTTTTACCTCGTCACAAAATCGTCCCCGCAAAATTCCTGGGGATTTTACGAATGCAAAGGAAGAGAAAATGTCCCCAAATGATACTGGATATCGATGAAGACCATGAACCTACCTGTATTTTCATCTTAGCGTCCTCCGTAACGGCAGTCTCCAAAGCTTCCTTCAGATGGTCAACCTGTGAATACGATATATATATGGTAATCAAATCGATATTTATATCATAAAAGCTTTTACAAGTCTTTCCAAAAAGGCTTCCCTCACTTTTAGCTCTTTCACTTTTAGCTTGCAAAAGCCTCTAAACAGCCTCCAAAAGATGCTCTCTCCAAGAGGCGTTGGCAGTCTATTTGCAAATACTTAAAGAGATTCAACCCAGTCGTATTAAATGTTTTTTTAAATATTAAAATATGCGGGTGGGGGGAGGGGTGGGGGGTCGATGGAACTTTAAAGGATATTCCAATGGAAAATTGAGTTTGGACTGACCAAAGAGAAGCATATTTGAAGTATACTCTTGAAATTTGCCTGCAATTCCTACAAAGCATTTTTGTTAGATATTGACAACGGAGAGTTTGTATCATAAAGTCAACTTGTAGCCAACAAGTGTGATGTCATAGTTGCACACTGACAACAAAAATAATTTTGTTTGTTAACACTTTCCTTTTTTTTTGTACTTTCACCTCAGTGGATGTGAAAGTTTAACAAGACACCAATGACTGTAGTGTATTCAAAACATAAAAGAAATTTATCAGGGAGCTTCTATGACCTAACACCTGTTTGCTCCAAGTTAACCATCAGATAGCAAGTAATGGGTCAATTGAAATGTTGGTTACTCCTCCAATACAGTGTAGTTGCATCCGTGTACAAATTCGACAGGGTGCTTAGAGAACATGGTTTCTCCTTTCACCAGTCAAATATTTAATGTTCAATTGGACTATCATTTAAAGAGGGTCAAGGATTTAGTGACTATTTTTGGGACTCTTTATAGCAAATTTAAGGGACACAGTCAGTGATTCAATATAACCTAGGTGATTGGGTCTTGGCAGTATATCACGATGACAGACGTTAGATTGCCAATTAGGTATTCGACCCTTAGAAGCCCCATTAATGCCACGATTATTGGTCAAGATTGTGCTCACATCAAGTCTACTCATTTTGAGCATTCCCTGTCTAGAATTGACGAGTCAGGCAGATTCTTATTCGCTGCATTCCCTGTCTGATGGAAGGATGGTGCGTTCCCAAATCGTATGACCCCTTTTTCAAGTACTGAGGGAGATGAAGGACTCTCGTCCGACATCACATCGATGCAGCCGTGGTGGACAAAGTCACTTGAGAGCCCCCATAAAGTGCAAAAAACAAACAAACATCCCTAAAATTGATGAAAGGCTTCACGGTTGATTGATACTGCACTGACAGTAATCTTTAAGAATACTAGTTTCGATTGGGAACATAAAGTGGCTTGAATGTGGAGTGGCCACTTCAACTCAGGCCTCTGCTGAAACAGATACATGTAGGCCTATGCATAAATTATCGGATGGTTTGCTTAATATTCATCATTTGTGACAATAATTCAAAATTCTTAAATTAAGCCAAAACAACAGCTTTGCAATAGACATGAAAAAAAAAGTTACAGAAAGTGGCATTTTCATACAAAATTCTGATATCTTAGCTAAAGACTTTCCTGTTTCTTTGTCATAATTTAATCTTTACAATGTCCCTTAAATGCGTCCATATTGTTCCATATGATTCTGAGTGAAATATTCTGTATTGTAACTTATTATTAACAATGTGTGATTTTAAGCAGTGTCAATCACAAACACTGTTTAAATCACAGTAGCACATTTGAAAACCTTTTCAAAAACCCTGCATTCAAAAATAAATTGTAATAATCAAAAAATATATTGCATGTTTGAGCTAGATATTATTTTCTGTCAGTCATTTAATTGCTGGACTTCAATTCATATATCTTCCAGAGTGGACGTAAAATTTGATATGAAACAATCAGGATTTTAAGCAGTGCCAATCTCAAGCACCGTCTAAATCCTAGTAGCACAGTTAAAAACTTTTCAAAATCCCTGTATTCCCTACAGATTTTTTCCATTTTATTATTTAATTGCTAGAATTTAACTCATAAATCTTCCAGAATGGACATAAAATTTGATATGAATATTTAGATTTGAGCTTATAATCAACTGGCTTTTGTTAAGTCTAATTTATAAGGACTTCATCTCTGAGCGTCTTTGTTGTTTTGAAATTAAAATTTCCAAAAGGAATATAGTCCCTTAGCTTGTAGTTCAGTATTAAAAGCTTCACATGCTGAAGTAACAGTCAAAATCAATTGACTTTTTGCATGTGTTGAACACCTATGTGGAAAATTCGTAAGTGGCAAATGTTGAGAAATCAAATGAAATTCACTAAAAATAATATGCTAATTAATCTTTAATTGGTTAAAACAGTTAAGGATGATGTCCAAAATTGATCTATTCTCATCTCATTTTGAGTTATATGTAAGTTAAATGTCAACAACACCCTTTCTTCCACAAGGCTTTCAAACTTACAATATAATAGCCCAATTTTAATTGGTCAATCTTTCACTAAAATGCATTTGACATTCATAAAGAATTATGTCCCTACTTTCGTTGTGGTCAAGTGCTTAAGGCAGTGGACTTGTAATCTAAGTTTTGCAGGTCCTTGCCAGATTATCATGTTGTGTCCTTGGGCAAGGCACTTTATCTCCATTGCCTCTCTTCACCCAGGTATATAAATGGGGACCTGTGAGACAAATTGTCAGTTGGGCTCTGGTTAGCTGCTGCCATGTGGAGGGATTGTCTCTATGTTGGACAGGTTACTGTTGACCAGGGTTATATTGTTATGCATCTTGAGCACGGTTATCTGTGGATATGTCTGCACTTTATAAATCTTCAATATTTCTTTCTTAAATCATAATAATCAGCAGTTATTTGTTTATGACGCTTAAGCGACCACAAATGTGGGAGAAGCCTGCAAGAGCTTATAAATTGCAACTTGCACATCAGGTGGCTTCCAATTCAACATTTTAACTCAAATTAGGATTTTTTTTCAATTTAAGAGTCATTTCTGATGGGAATACTTTAGATTGCTCTTGGATTCAAATCTAGCCTTACTATGACCTCGCCGGGTATCGAACCCGGAGCCTCCCGATTGCTAAGCCTCATTGCTTCAAATGCCACAGCCTTTATCCACTCAGCCACAGCACCGGTTTTAATATATAATGTTTAATGTTGCAATATTAGCTTTATCTTAAGTTCTCACTTAATGTTTACTGAAACACTACTCTTAAACACAAAATGAGTTTGAGTGAGATTTTCACATCCCCTTCAATGATTTTATAATGTTTGTTAAAAACCAAAGGCCTTTGCAAAAATTGTCAATAGTCATTCAAGATCTCATTCATGTTTTGCTTCACTTATGTCTCGCAGCCGCTAGTCAGACTTCACCCATATTAGCAGCGATACGTGAATGAATCAACTATAAACTACTTCTGATGGTGTTCATATGTATGCACAAGGTAGGACCAAGCTACCTCACCAACTTGTTTCAGCTCCGACCATCATCCACACGCTCACTTCGCTCTAATTCATCACTGATGTTACTCATCCCTAGAGTAAAAACACAGACTTACGGCTTGAGAACGTTTGCATCCAGTGTACCGTGCCTGTGGAACTCACTTCCAGAACATGTAAAAATGTGCAATACTGTGAACGGTTTCAAATCAGCTCTCAAAACGTATCTTTTCACCAAAGCATATATGTTATAATTGTTATTATTCTGTTAAGCGCTACAAGAATTATTTCATAGTTTGTTTGGGGCTATATAAAAATTATGTATTATTATTATTATTAACTTAAAGCGATCACAAACTCCAAGATAGCTGTCGACCTAGTCTAAGTATGGCACTGCAGACTATTGTGCGATGTACTCATCCGTGTGAAGTTAATAAACTGTAACCTTTGATATATCTCGATGACAGTACAAGCTATGAAACTGCGAGTTGGATCAACGTGCTGCATTTCGCAAGCTCTGTATTGTATGATATTTTTGTCACGTAAATCCCAGACTTTGTATAACTCCATTTCACATTCATAAACATACTTTACTGAACTTTGTATCAACTGAACTTTGTATCAAATCCACTCATTGTATCAAATGCACTCATTTATCATTCAAGTACCTAATGAGTTGCTCTTTACAAATGGTACGGAATATTGTATATCTCACCACAGACTTGGTGTAAACCAGCTTGTGGAGATAAGCTTAAACACTTGATGACAATATTAACATATTCAGCCCAATATCTATTTTCAATTAACAGGCATAAGTAGCATGAAAATACATTTACTAAGTAAATTAGTATTAAACTTAGACAGGGCCTACATAAATCTACCCTGAAGTGTGGTTCCTTCGGGCGAAAATACTGTTACTTTTTGAGGTTTCGGATGCAATGCGTCATTCCGTTCATGTATTTTACAGGGCTGCAGAAATTACTATCCACCAGCTGCATTTATAAATAAATGCCATCAGCAGACTGTACAGAAGATTTATTACAATCTCATTGAAATAGGAAAAGAAAATATTGTTTTTTTTTAAATGTTGACAACTTACAGCTTCTTGTGTCACAATTTTGTCTTCGCTGCTTCCTGATAACCAATGGTCCATGATCTTCGATATCGGTTTGATATTGCCCGTCATACAGTATCCAATCACGTGATAGCTTCTGGAGAGGCAAGACGAATTATCGCGAGTGGCATCCGCCAGCGTCATTCCTATGCTCCACTTCTCATCCTGGGAAAGGAAAAGCGAGCCGAGTTTGAAGAGAGGATTCTGATAAAGTCAATATCTGAGTAAATATCATCACTTCTCTTCCCCCCACCCAACCCCCCCACCCCCAGTCCCCATCCTTCACCTGCCAATTTTCCTTACCATGGACTAGAATCAATATCATCAGACATTTACTGAGGGATGTCAGATGATATGCAAATGTCACAAAAGTCAGAATGGAGCAAATTTACAAACTCTTAGCAAAATACAGATTTATACGTTTTGATACCATTTTCAATTGTTTGCAGGGTCTTGCTCCAAAGGAAACAACATCCCAAGTTACAATGAGCAGATGTTTGAGACATTCACCGTCAAACTACATTGTCTACGCTTCCCTTGGGATCCCTGATATCTGCACATAATTACTGTCTGCATCACATCATTGAAAATGTCAAGTACGAAATATGATGATAACAGTGTCCCTAATCCAGGTCAGGTGTGCTGGTCAGAATCTAGGCTGTGTCAAGTATTACTACATCATAATTTAGTAATGGTTTGATCCTTTACGTCCGCCAGTAAATACCGCCAAACCAGGCTTATAAAATACCTTGTAAAGATGTGTCAACAAGAACAAAAATTGCAAAATTTCAAGGGGGAAAATGTTGCTGTGGTGTTGAAGTTAACCTTTGAATTGTAAACAAACACAAAAAACTGCTTGATTCTGCAATAAACATATGAAATACTCCCCTGGTCACAACCTTCGACAAGATATTTCCACTCATAAGTGTTTGTCTTTTTTCATGTTTCCCACTTTTAAAGGTAATCAATTAACAAGAGACTTTTCTTTTTTTTTTGAAACAAAACTTCAAGTGTTTTCTGTTGTGTTTTTATTTCAAGTTAAAGAAATAACAACTGGTTTGTTCTCTCTACATTTTATAGATATTAAGTGTAATAAATAAACAATTAAAAAATATGTCAGGAAATTCTGGTTATTTGAATAGAAATCTTCCATTTAAATTTGTTACCCAGAGACTGGTCTTTACATTCAACACTGTTACAAACATCACTGAGAGAGATGCAAAATTGTTTTTATCTTAATTTTCTCTTTTCTGTTTTTTCCCTTTTTTTTTTTTCATGAAACTGGTCTCTTGTAGCTATAGTCAATCCTCCTGTTGGTTTGCCATTATTCAAATTGCAACACAACATAACAATTAATCAATATTAGCCCCAAATGTTAGGATCCTTAACTTGCTTAAGGCATTTTCGAAATTAACTTTCCTGTTGCATTTGACCCTCCTCGACCTTTTCCCTCAGCCTTGTGGGTGTTCAATTAGAAAAATAAATGAGTCAGCTTGTTAAACGAGGCTTTTAAGGTTGAAAATAACGTACTCGGGAGGACAGAGACGGTGGAAATACTGGACAGTTTTTCGAAGAAGTTTGAAAGGTGACGCGGGTCGTCTTTCCACAGGAGATTAAAAAGGGAGTAGGATTGTAGTTAACTGGTTACCATAACAGGCTTAAGGGTGGACAATAATAAGATATTACCATAAGAGGCATGGAAGGTAGATTTAGTGAATTAATAGTATATGGAGATGATGCACTGCAAAATCTTTTAAAAAAAGGTTTCTCAAACCTACTTCTTGAGGTGAACCTTCTTTTAGCAAGTGATGACAGGCATACAGAGAGAGAGCTTGAGCCAACGGAGTGGAACTGTTCATGACTTCAATCAACATCATTTCCT
The DNA here is from genome assembly GCA_000934455.1 of Apostichopus parvimensis. Lineage (NCBI taxonomy): Eukaryota > Metazoa > Echinodermata > Holothuroidea > Aspidochirotida > Stichopodidae > Apostichopus > Apostichopus parvimensis. The sequence goes on along the minus strand of KN897753.1, from coordinate 3,017 downwards.
TAGCAACCAGATAGGCATCTAAAAATTAATGTTAATGAGATGAATATATATCCACCGCATGATCTGGTAAAAAAAAGTAATTATGTCGCCATGGGTTTATAGTTCTCTCCCCTGAGCAGCCCCCCCTGCCCCACCTCTTCCTACCCCACCTGGTGGCTTTGTTCACCTACCCTTTTGGTTGGCCTCGTACCTGCCATCGTATCTACATAATCATCGTTTAAGACAACAGCATAAAAGTTTGCTTAAAAACGCTCTGTTGACTGATAATAAATCATAAAATATTAAATAATAATCATAAATACATAGAAGGAGAACTTTTTGTATATCTACAAGATGCTGACACAAGCTGAAAATTTTTACTCCAGTGAATCTCCTTTTGCTCACTGTCGTAAAAAATACTTTGCACTGATATACAATAACACTGCAATTTGTTTCAAGTTAAACTTCAACTGGATATGCAAGCATGGCTAGAAAATAAGCCACTGGTGCACCACATCAAGCTATGCTAAGTTGGATAAAGAGACGTCAAAAGACCAACCGATATAATTTGACACACTATGATATCATAAACTAAATGAATGATAACATCACTTTATAGTAATGTTCTCGTTTCCATCAGTAACCCGTATGATTTATTGACTAAAACCACAATTCCCACCATCCATTCCCAGTTACCTTCCCCACCACCTGACTCTCCCACCACCCCTCATCCCCTCCCCCCCCCCCCCCC
>JXUT01145242.1:0-27184 GCA_000934455.1 Apostichopus parvimensis | reverse complement strand
AAACCATGAAAGTGATCATATATGCATCACCTAGTTCTTCACTAGCAAACCATTAAAGAGAGTTGCCAAGGTAACGGTTACTATACGTGTGTCCTTCTGATAAGAAACCATTATTAGTCGATAGTTTTATGTTGACAACTTTTTGTCATGTCATGGGCTAAGCAAGGTGCTGAAACGACGTTCCACCGTATAGCCCTCGTTCTCTCGCTACTGAAAAGACCCAAAACGTGTTTTCATGTTTTCTTCTATTGTGCATACGAACTGGTAACGTATATTTGACATTTCTTAGTCGCAAGTCGGTTATCGATCGGTAACCTACATAATGTTTTGAATTCGTTGTATGTTCTTTGAATCCCCCTCCCTCCTCTTCAAGAACAAATAAAAAGAAAGATGTTTTCATAATTTAACGGTTAAGTTGTACCAATTGATGGATGGATTACGTTTTGGAAACAAACTATAGCGGAGACCCAGTTAATAGCGAACAGAAGGTATATGCGATGTATGCCATTGTGATGGCGCCATGACAGAACATGATATGTGTACGTATCACAGGAATCAGACGTAAAGGATTCAACCTTGGAGGTAAAACAGACTATTTTACCTCCATGATTTAACTGAGTCAAATACCGAGTTTCCTCAGGACCAGACGCGGTATATTGGCAGGCCTGACGAGGAGGGGAAGGGTCCGAGCCCCGGTGTAGGGCCAGGGATAAAGAATAATGTATTATGTTTGTAATATGCTTTTAAGTAGAAAGTCCCAGTGTCATTGTTGACCTCGCGGCCCGACCTGGGTCTGAACGTCCCTACATATAGGGTTGAACTTTCATTACATGTGACCAGATTTTGTGGAGGGCATGAGCGAGGGGATCAGAAGAACTTGGGGTAAGGGATCAGAGTTCAGGGCGAACATGCATTGTTATTTTTTGTAATGGGACTGGTGAGCTTTTAAATATAATCTCACCAAAATGAGTGCAATTTTGTGATGATAGGTGTTTGGTGGATAACTATGAAGACTTGTTTTTTGTCTCACATGGGATCAAAAAAGACAAGTTTTGTGCACTAACCCGGGTCGAGAAGATATTCCACTGTCATTCCTCAAAACTGGTCGGAATGAGAAGGCAACTATATGGGACATGAGAAGTAATCCAATAAAAGAAAAAAAAAGTAATGCTTTTAAAGTTAGATAATTTATTCTGAGAATTGAAACTAGCAATCGATAAAAGGAAATAGCCAATTGGCCAGCTATATTTACAATATCAAATTCTGAATGTATAATTTTTTTTTCTTAAAACATAGTACCATTAAAAATGATTAAACTTGGCCTTCCATGGACACAGAAAAAAAGCTTTGTACTTGTGAAGTAACACAACATCGGTGCAATTATGCACCCAGCTGGGACAAATTTTTCTATACCGTACTGTCATGACCCGCTTCAGGGCACTCGTATTGTCAGTACGAGCAGTATGAATATCATGTTTTTATCAGAAAAGGTTAGGAACTGTTTGTACTGTCAATACCAGTGCTTTGAAGCTTGATATGGGAGGTCAGTTCAGAGAGGTATTAGCATTAGGAAATTTTCCCAACTGGCTGAGTTATATCACCAAAATAGGAATACTCAAGATCTGTGAGCACCAAATTGCTAGAAATATCATTTAAACACCTTTGCAATTTTCGTTTCTCAAATCTGCAACTACAGAATACTTGAGTTTTTATCGGTTTGCACTGTCACAAGAGGTTTAAAGCTTCCAGAGAGAGAAACATGAAGCTTATCTACATTGCAAACAGATATTTTTCTTGCTGGGTTTTCCAAATATGCCACCTTTAATTACCATAATTAAGAGATAATTTGAGCCATTGAAACAAAAGTTCTGTAGAGTTAAATTTACAATGACTGTTCAAGCTTTACCATGTTTCCTGTCAAACACATTTTGTGGATAAGATCAGGACAACTTGAATTTTCAAAATCTCTTGTTGAGATACCAAAATAATCCAACATCCCTTGATTCCCAACCCCCCCCCCCACCTCCCATTCACCACCACTAACACCCTGAATTTGTGAGTAACATAATAAATTCTCGAAAAGACTGAATTTTAATATAAGTTAATTCCAAATTTGCAGTTAAGTGGCTACTTAATACAGAAGGGTAGACACCACATAAATATACATGTTCATTATACCTTTCCTTTAAAATATGTGTCGATGTATTTAAGATTTCCTCCATATCAATGCAAGAGCCTCTTCTAAGCTTTCACTCCCATTGAAGATAAAATTTACCCACCTAAAATTAAAAGTCTCAGTATCAAAACACAACTGAACAGTTCAACAGTGGGAAAACTGATACTGAATAGTTGTTTGTTGTATCAGAAGGAATGATGTAATCAGAATAAGATGCAGGGAATTCCCCTCAATATTATGACAATGAGAGGTAAGTATGAGGTAATTAAGGTGGTATCAATATTTACAAGAGTCTCTGCTGGGGTTTTATTCTCTGTGATTTTCGATGACTTGCATAAAAGTTTTGATATCCCTCCAAAAGCCACATGAGACTGTAGAAAAACTCTTTCGATCATCAAGCTTTGTATTTCAAATATTTATCTGCTGCAATGTGTAGTAGAAACATTACACTGAAGTATTACAAAAGTATCAAACTCTTGAAGAAAGGCAATCAGTTCCCCTCAGTTTAATTAATGTTTGTTTTATTTTTATTCTTCATCTTCGTCTCCATCCTCTTCCTCTGCAGGGGGATCTGTCGTCTCTCCTGCGGGATCTTCTGTTGCCTCAGCGGATTCTTGCTGCTCCTGTAAAATAAAGTAAATTTAGGGTAATTTGTGTAATTTTGACAAGAATTACACCTGTTCCAAGCATTTGAGGAAAGGAAAGTCAAATACATCTTAGACAGACTGACATGACTTGCTGGCCAAGAAGATCGAATGAAAGGTATTGGTTCAAGAGGTATCATGGACAGGGCATAAGCAGTTCATTTTCACTTTGCATACCTGTATGCCTGACAAGGAAGAGGGAGGGGGGTTCAGCCCCTGGGTCAATTAAGATCCTTGGAAAATATGAATGGAGCTCAGGAAAATATCTGATAAAAAAAATGTTTTTTTAAATTTTTTTAGTATATACTTGTAAGAAAAGTGAAGATTTCAAAAAGGAGGCCTGGAGAGAGATATTTCCCAGATGTCTTACGTATTACGGTGCTCGTAACAAAGGCTTACGTGGAGACCATTTGGGATTATGGAGTATTTGAATAAATACTGTTAAATATCTGGTTGTATTTAAAGGCACCAAAGACCACGCACCTCTGCCATAACACATTGCAAATAGAAGGCACAATGAATGTGCCTTAATGTAGCAACTATCGGCAAACAAAGATGTTAACAATAATAATAATAATTAAGAAATTTGTAATGCCCCCATATTCTCTCTGCAGAGCACTCAACTATGATTCTGTATGTGCTGACAGGTGAGAGAATTGCATACATGTACTACTTTACACTAAAAGTTTGATTCAGAAGATGATTGAAAGTCTGCAATTACAAAACCAGAAAACTGGCTGACCATTCTAGCATATTTCAGCCAAAAGGAAGAAATGATACCCTTTAAACGAAAATGCATACCTCAGGTTTCTCTGAAGTATCTTCTTTTGCGGCAATTTCTTCCTCCAGCTGTTGAGCAGCAGCCTCTGCTACTGTGTCTTGCTGACTTTCTTGTAACTGGAAATATGCTGCCGACCTCTGCATGACAACGTCGCGAATAATGGCTGTTATGAGATAAAAAAAATTTGTTAAAAATTAGATAACCATTTGCACATGATGTACTAACTAACATCGCAGGCCAAAAGTAAAATAATGCAATCATGAAATTTTGTTGTTGAGAAAACATAAGATGAAAATGAGCAGAACCTAAAGCTATTGATTACTTTAGGACACTAGGGTGCAATCAAAATTAATGAACTAAAATTGAAAGTAACAATCCACTCATGAATTGTTTACAAGTCACTTGCTTCTTGCAACTCTAATTTCTAAATAATCACTATCATGCTTTAACAATAGCCATTGTTTTGTTTCTTTTTCAACATCTATAAGTCAAACAGACTATTGTGAAACATGTGCAACAAGATCAAAACTTGCCAGCAAGCAGCACCGGCCTGTTTTAACTTACCATCCAGGACAGTGCGACCAAGTATAGATGTGTCGATCTTCTTTTCTACTTGTTCCATTATCCATGGCAGGAAACCCAACTCCACATCCCTCTCGACAGGGTCAAAGAAGTACCCATTGTCGTTGAGTGTTCCAAACACAGAAGGTATTAAATCTGCCAAGTAGCTCTGAGCAAATGCTCTGGCTGCGATCTTGTCGGCCGTCTCCCTTTCTTTCTTTAATGTCTCCCTCTGTTGTTTCATCCTTCTTTCCTGGAGACGAGATATGCAATTAAAAAGGTTAAATCTTCTTAAAAAAGAACATTCTGAGAATTCGGATAATGAAATCATACTACAATAGAAATCAGGAAGGGATGTTAGAAGTGAAAAATATTGAGATACATATGTTACATATCCCTTTACATATCTCCTTTCTTGTTCTTCCAATCTCTGTGTTTCTACCACTTAAACATATTTACAACACTACCAATCATTAGGACAGCATACCTTTTCTCCCCTGTGTCTCCTTTCTTGTTCTTCCAGTCTCTGTGTTTCGACCAATTCAGCATTTCTAAGCTCTTCAAATTCTCTCTGTTGAGATCTGAGGTTGGCTAATTCTTCTTCCTCCATGACCTCCAAGAGGGCCTGCTCCACGGTCTTACCCACCAACACCTCCAGGATTGGCTTGACCTCTATCTCGAAGTCAAACAGCTATAAAAAGTCAAGAAAGGATCATTTCATACAAATATCAATATGAACAAGTTTTGGATGATTATCAAATTATGGAAAAATCATCCAAGGAAGGAGAGAAATGAGAACAATTATATTAATGAAAATAAGCCTTTTGTTTGGTCAGTTTTCTGCAATATTTTCACATTAAAAAATATTTTTGGTCCTATACCATAACTTTCTGTGTTCCCTAATATTTGCTTGCACACTGGGGATGGGGGTGGGGGAGGAGAGCATGTCTGTCCGATTCTAGACGATTTCTTCAACATGCAACTGTACATTATTTTACACATGTGCAAAGTTACAGAAAATTTACAGGGAAAAAAGTGAGAAAGAAAGTTAACTTACATCTCCGTCGTATATTTGAGTGGCTACATCTAATCCAGTCTTAGCAGGGATAAATAAAGGTGTAGGAGGTCTGTCCAGGAATGCATCTGTCTGGCAGTCGACGTCAGCTTCCTCAACTCTGTCGCTTAACTCCTCCAGGTATAATTCTGTCTGGACGTCAATGTGTTTGCGGCCCTCTACCGCCTCTGGAGAAGCGGGGCGAAGCTGAGCTTTGGCTCTTTTGGCTGCGATCTTCCTCCGCCTTATTTCTTGTTGTCTTTGGATTTCGATAGGATCTGGTTGAGCTGTCTGCATGTGACAAAGGATGAACAGATGTAAAATTTGCAAATTTGAAGGAAAACATAATCATAAATTGTTTAAAAAAATGGCAAAGATGTTAATCTAATGAAAGTTGCGAGCTATGAACAGAAATTTTTTGTTGCAGCAATAAAAAGGCGAAACTTACGGCTGGTAGTGTGTGTTGTGCATATGTGTTTCCCCGTACAATTCTCCTGTCATACATAATATTGCCATAAGGAGCTGGTGCTTGGTTCCTGCAAACAAAAAGAAGATTTGACTTGATATTTCCTTCTTCAGTTTTAAAAATAAACAAGAAAACAGTTCTACAAATTGTTAGTATGGCACTGAAAATTACATTCTGATAAAAATTCAATAAAAAATGTTTACAGTTGTTATCAATACATTTCATCAATTAATGTCATGAAAGGTAACATCCAGCTTAGATGTTTGTCAAGACAGAATTTCTCCTGGAAATAGTGTACTTACTGTTGTGCTAGTGGATCTCTGTATTTCTTTCTCTGTGGCACAGTACGTGGTTGACTGGCAAAGGTATACGTACCACTCTTCTGAGGTAGCACTGTAGTCATTTTGATTTTTGTTGTAAATCAGAGATGGATTAGATCTATGGGTACAGAAAATAAATGCTTTGCATCAAAACAAAGTATGCTCCACAAACTCCACCAGATTTGGTTTCGTGAATACTGTTACAACATCTGAGACTGAAAAGATAAGTATACTCCTTGGTGAAGAATTTGATTTGCATGAATGGTAAAATGAATGGTAAAAAACATCCTTAAATACATATACCCTCTGCTGCATAAAGCAATTTAAGTATGTAGGCCTAGGCTATGGATAATTGTACAGTAGACCCAGCCTTTTGCTTTTCCCCCCAATACAAGATGGCACAATTGCCCATGCCAATTAAACTGACTTTAAGAATATTATCAATACCTATATCAATGGTAACCTGTGGTATAACTATGATAGGCCTAACGTGAAAGTTAAGGCTACAGACTACAGTAAGCATAGCATACTGTACATTTCCACCAGCCATGATACTTGTTAGGCATAACTTGGGCCTAACGATTAGGACGGGCCCTATAAACAGAAGTTAAATTTGAACACCTTCAAAAGCAACCCGAACAAAAATCTTTGTAACATCTGATTCACCGATAAATATACAGAACAACTTACTGGATAAATTATTTTATCTCTGTTTCTTGTCCACAAATTTCTCGAGTTGCGAATATGTTCTCCAGTAGCCACCGGTGATTCCCGAAATATATGTGAAGTCTGTGTTCGTTGTATTGTATTCCGTGTGCGCATTACTAGACTTGCAGCATGTAATGGTGTATCAATGGTAATGTATGCAGGAAAATAGATGTACATAAATAATATCACCATAGCGACATAATTGTAGTGCTGTTCTCACAGAAGTAGGACATCAGTCGTTCCTTCGACCTATTTCAGGCTTTGCCCTTCATCTGCTGTGAAGCTTCTTTTTTTTCTACTTTATGTGTCTTCATTATGAAAATATAAATGCCCATTCATTCGATTTTACATCAAAAATACTGATGTAGAAGTTAATTTCGAGTTTGTAGGCTTTGGAGCTCAGTTACTGGGGAAACGACAATGAACACTGAAAAGAATGTGCGAAGGGGTCACTCATCTACAAAAGAATAACGGTCTGGCGTCCTCTTTTTTGATTACGTAATAAGTTGTCTTGCATTATTTACACTTCCACAGTATTTGTATACATGTGAATACGTACATGTCGATGTGATATACAGTACGTATGTACACAGACTAGGCTGGTTAGGCCCGATTATGACTAGTATGACTACAGCAGTGACAATTTACATGGTACAGTTTAGTGGTAGTGGCCAATAACAACTTGCATATTACTATTCAAGACAATTGGAAGAGTAACAACAAACGGTACCCCTTTTTCTTTTAAAGGGAGTCAGTTCTTTGGGCAGGCCTAGCAGTAGCAACGTCAAGACTCAAGTATTATGTTTGAACATATGAAATATGATGAGTGTGGTCTGGACTTGAGTGTATTCATTGGCCCGACTTATGTTGTTACTATGTTAGAGTAGACCATTGGACCAAGGTCTAGCCCTACTGTAACTACCCAAAGTACAGAACTGAGTTACACTTGAGTACCCTAACATTTAAGGCTGTGGCTATTCTTACGACTAGTCGTAACAATTATCTATAAACTATTCTTACGACATCAGCGAATTCATGCGCAGTAAAGTAAATAAAGCAACTGCGCGTGTAGTAGGGGTAACCCTAACCCTAAACCCTAATCCTCACCCTAACCCTAACCGGAAATTATTGTTACTCATGGTCGTAAAAATTGTACTCCTGGTTGTTAAAATAGCAACTGCGCATGCGTAATCGGAAATTATTCTTACGACTCGTCGTAAGAATAGCCACTTTGATCATTTAACTAACAAGGAAAAATTTGTACTTAAATCCAGGCTTTAAATTAGGGCTAAGGCCCTAACTTAATTGCAGGGTAGGCCAAGCATATTGTAATGCAAGGTTTCAGTTCCAGAGTGTTGTCGTTTAGATTAATATTGTTCGCTTTTGCAGTCAAAATCTTAGTCACCTGCATCGGGGAAGAAATAACCTAGGTTATAGTTTATAGGCTAGGGGACCAGACCTAGTCTACAGTATACATGCCGGGGAGAAAAAGTGATGCTTAAAAGCATTGAAGACTCGCCCCAAACTGCGTGCGGCCATCTGAAAAAGTTAACTTTCTTTTGCTAGCAAGTGACGTTTTGTTTGTGTCGCTACAAAATGCAGACAGTAGTGAAACGTGATACCTTGTTATCTAGACCTGAGATGTCCATCACTGCTAAGTCTGCTATGTACACTGTGTTGTGTGTATTGACCGTACCTGCATATATTGACTGTACACTAGTGTCTAATTACCGACGGTAGCAAGCTGTGTGTGTATTTTCTGGGATCGATGGTGGTGTCTAACATTTCTGTTACACCTCATTCGAAACTACCTAGGTCAGATTACCGGCATTAGACGTTTCTTTTTGCCTGAGTCTTCACACCCTTAATAACAGTTGCTAAAATTTTGATCAAAATCAAACAAGACGGAAACAAAAATCGGGTATAATTGAAGTTATAATTTTAGAGGATATAAAATGTGAAAGTTGCTGATAGTCAATAATATACTTTAAACAATTCACACAGTTTTCAATATTACATGTAAAGGAAGGAACTGCTTCTCAAATTCTTGTGATTTATTAGATAGTAGCTTACACTTCAAATTCAACTTCTGATGATCAGTTCTCTCCAAAAAGAGTAAGTAAAATTACATTTAATCTGTGATTAAAATCCTTTTTGAACCCACATTTTCAGAAGCAATCTACCACAGCTAATAGCTTGTGAATTTATGTGGCCATGTTCCTCCTATGTGTATGTGTGGTCTTGGCCAACTGCACTGGAAATTATGCTCAATTCTGTCACTCTTAAATGAATTAAATGAATTTTTGGACAAGAAAAAGTATTGAACAGAAATATTTGATGGATATGAAATTTGTAAGTGTCATCATGAAATTGGTTGAAATATAATTTTTTTTTTACCAATGGCAAGATGAATAGTTTTGAGTGACAAACCAGCCATGGCACTGAGTCACACAAATGTTGTTTCTGTCAAAGCTTATTTTTGATTTGTGGAATTGAATCAGCAAGGTTGTGGTCTAACTCGAGGGTTAACCAATTATTTGGCCCAGGCCTCTGAATTATATTATGAATAAATCATGTAAGCCGAGGATGACCATAACAATTCGTCATAACCCAAAATGTTTAATTTAAAAGAACATCAGCACAACTACAGACTATTTTGTGTGTTTTTGTGTTTTTCATAAACAGTATGCTTCAGTGTCCCATGATCCACAGTTGAACAGGTAGAAAGGCAATTGGTATGCCAAGTGTGTGACAAGTCGTCTCTGGGAAGTTCCTGCTCTAAAACGGGCGAAACATTATTGATCATCCAGCGTTGCCCAAAAATTTAGCATGATAAAACAAGGCCATCTAAATTATGGGACATAACTGTGAATAGGTCTCATTTACTATGACAATTGTTATTGCTAGCAAAAATTAAATGAAACAAACCCTCCAAATCATCAAAAGGAAATGATAGGAAATGCTGTTTTTATTTTTTTGGTGTTAGTTTTTCACTGCTGTGAGTACTGTTACCTTACTTTCAGGATGGACTGTTACAACATTTGGCAAATTGGTGTTTGCTCCACCTATCTTCAACCATTCGTTGTTAGAATTCCATAATGTGTAGAGAATTGGTTCTTTTGGAATCCACTGATAAGTTGATTTTTACTACAGAGCACTTCTTGAAAGTGTTAAGTTGATTGTATGGTAATTCTTTGCTTTATGGAATTACAAATGCACAAATGAATAGACTGCAACGGATTCATAACACCGCCGCACGAATAGCGACAAAAACTCCTAAGCTAAGTCGTATAACACCAGTGCTTGAAGACCTACATTGGCTGCCAATATCTGCCCGCATTGAATTTAAGCTGTTGCTTCTCAGTTACAAGTGTTTGAATAGTGGAATGGCCACAGAAGAACTTATCGACCCCATATCAACCATCCCTTGACTTGAGGTCCTCTAATCAGGCAGTTCTAAAAGTTCCAAAGGCAGACTTTCTTCATGTGGTCCCAAGGCTTTCGTAATCGCTGCCACTACATTGTGGAACAACATCCCACTTAACCTCAGGAAAGACACCTCATTTAAATGTTTCAAATCCCAGCTGGAGACATTTCTGTTTTATAGATATTTGCATCTTTAAGCTCTCGACTGCCCTTTTGAACAAACTTTCGGCACTGGATTCATGGTGCATTATTAAGTGATTTATTTACATTACATTACATGACATAACATTACATAACATTACATTACATTAAGTGTTCCAGTTTTGCGTAGTAGTATTGAAGGCTGTGAACTTTGTTTCTGCATTGAAAAACTGCATCTTCTCAATTGTATAGCAATTTGCCCATTTTGCGATGCGATACCGGATGAATTATTCCCTGAAGACTTCATTCTGAGATCTTAATAATCTGCTTACCTAGCGCAATTTTCACCATAAAGGGCATGTTAAACAAGTCACAGTATCGGTTTATACCATTCAGACCAATAATGTCAGACAAAAGGCAATCTTTGACCTATTTTAGAAAGGGAAAATAAACTGATTGTCAGGAATTCCCTTCTGTTATTTGTGACTAGAGTACAATGTCTCAGACTAGTATTCCTCTTTCTTTCATTTCCATAGTACTCTCTTTTAGTAGAGTGTGCAATTATAATTTAATTAAAATCAACACGTTTTGTTTTAATGTCTTTGTCACCTTATTTAATGATAATAAAAAATTACATTTATATATCGATTAAAACAGCATTTCAAAGCGCTTTACAAAGTAGGAAAGAGACAAAGGAAACCAAGGGGAAAAAAAGAAACAAGGAATCAAACAGAAATGTTTTAAGTTGTCTCTTGAATATACAAAGGTAGGGAGAGTCACAAATGTGACATGGGAGTTCGTTCCAAAGAGAAGGCAGAGACAGAAAAGGTACGATCATCATTACGAGTATTTAATAGAGCTCTATACTGAAATAGACTGTTTGAACTATCATTGACGCTCTAGCAATTTTTGTGAAAGTGAAAGTTATTGTTTTATACCTTTTCAAAAGTAGATTATTAACCAGTTAACATAACTTATCTCTTTTCCCATCGTAATACTGTATATAGAGTTTAAAGTGTGTATGAGTCTTCTCGTTATTTCCTGTTAACAGGGACTATACTTTGCCAGTGTTAGCAACAGCAAATGTCTTTTAGTGGATTATAACATTTTAACAAATTAAATTAAATGCCTTGAAAATTTCAGTAGATTTGATTTGAACACATCTAGAAGATTTATTATATTTTTTATTTGTTTTTTTAATTTTCTATGTATGTACTATATGTGTAATCATCTGTCTGTGTAGATGATCATGTAACCACATATCATGTAATGTCTTGGATTGTGGAAGTAACTACCTTACTTCCATGGTGGGGTTACTGCTAGTGCAGGCGTGGGCTGAAAGTCATATTTGTGACCCACAGTGAAATTTTGTAGCCAGTCTGTGGGCTTAAAATATATTCCAACTTCCATGACAAAATTAAAATGTATCGTATTTTCCTTTTTCCTACCACAGTTATTAGAATCCACCAGAAGACATACAGTATCTCAGGGATAATCAAACACAGGGAAAGAAAATTGTTTTTCGTACGACTTCATCGACTTGCCAGCACTATGCAATCCTTCGTGCCAAATGTCTGTAGACTTCACAAACATGCCCAGCTTATAACAGGATTTGTTCAGCATTGCAGGTTTTCAAGAGGTTACCGTGGAAACCAGAACTTCAGTACATCAGTTGGTGCTAAAAGATGGATATGTAACTCACAACACACATTAAGATCAACCAAAAATGATTTTAATGGAACTATTTCACCTCTTTCCAAACGCTTATCGACATCTTCCACTCTGACGAAACAAGAAACGTAAGTATGGCAAGAACTTTGAGAGTCATGCATTAAATTATTTACAAATTATTCAACTGGTTGTAGATTTCATCAAATTAACACTGTACTGTAGTACTAGTACTCAGACTTGGCGTATGAGTACAACAGCGTGAGTATGAGTACAACATCATGAGTATGAGTACAACAGCACGAGTATCAGTACAACAGCATGAGTACGACTGCATGAGTATGAGTACAACAGCATGAGTATGAGTACAACAACATGAGTATGAGTACAACAACATTAATATGACTACAATAGTATGAGTATGAGTACAACAGCATTTGTACGAGTACAACAACATAGAGTATGACTACAATAGCATGAGTATGAGTACAACAGCATGAGTACGAATAAAGCAGCATGAGTGTGAGTACAACAGCATGAGCATGAGTACAACAACATGAGTATGACTACAATAGCATGAGTACAACAGCATGAGTACGAGTACAACAGCATGAGTATGACTACAATAGCATGAGTATGAGTACAACAGCATGAGTACGAGTACAACAGCATGAGTATGACTACAACAGCATGAGTATGAGTACAACAGCATGAGTATGACTACAACAGCATGAGTATGACAACTATAGCATGAGTACGAGTACAACAGCATGAATATGAGTTCAAGTAGAATTACCCTTGGTATTAGTGTACAAGTACAAGGCTCTAAGCAAGAATATCAGTACAAGGCCTTAAACGCCAGTACGAGTACAAAATGTGGCCTGGGTTCCTGCACTACTATTGAAAATTCTACAAGTAAGTAGTTGGAGTACAGTACATTCCACTGTGCAATGATATAAGTATAAATCTAGACTCACTAAACCATTGCTACAGTACTACTGCTCTGGCTGCTTAAACCTTGACTGGCAGAGTATAACCTGCATCAATATTATCCTAAGTGCACCAAGCCTGTTGGCTGACAGGCCCACCTCATGAATATTCAGTAGAGTTAATTAACATACCAAGGCATAACTTGAAATATACTCATTGCTTAGTGAGATACAGCATGTACGATAACCAAGTCTTACATCAACCAAGGAGTAACCAATTTTACAGAAAGCTTAGACACAAGTTAGAATGAAATGTGAAGAGCAATCTTCAACATTATGAAACATAGGAATGCTATTAAAGTTGTGATAGTCAGATGTATTAATTCCTTGTTAGTAATATTTTCAGATCATGCAGACTATATCAAGTAAACTGCCTTTTCAATAAAGATTGCAGACTTTTGTCTATGTTTGTTACCTGTGGGATCTTTAATATCTGGAATATGCCTCAACGTTTTTTTATCATTATAATCTCATTTTCTTAAGGTCATTAAGTGTCTAATTAAAATACATATTTTATAATCACTACGACCTACTATTTTAGTTTTTACCATACTTTTCATAAGTCACTTTGAATCTCTTTGTCTTTCACACTACAGAATAAAGATAAACTACATCGGTAGAGATGGGACGAAGATGACAGTCAATGGGGTTGTTGGCGACAGTCTCCTGGATGTAGCTATAGATAATGACTTGGATATCGAAGGATACGGTAGGGTCTCCCATCATAACGTCTCAAGCCTCAAGCTGTCTGTAAAGGATTGGATGAGTCTGTGTCTTATATCAAAATAAACATGTTTATATCACTCAGTACCAGCAAACAAAACACATGGTGTTTTGTTGTTTGAAGAGGGGGCCACAGTTTCCTAGATTATGATGGAAAATGCTATTAGGTTCTATTACAGGACTGTCTTGTACAAAGGCAGTTAGAGAAGCAGGCATCTCCTCCCTCCACACCACCCCCCCCCCTCCCTTCTGTACTTCACATTAAATGGTTGGATTACTGTATATTAGGGTGAACTTTGACCTTGGGTTAACCTTATCACTTCAGTGACATTGGTCTCAAAACATATAAAAAACAGAAGATAAACATAAATGTGTATTAGTCATCAAATTTAATTTCTGAACTGGATATTCAGAAACATGAGGAAGGGACCCATTTTGTAGGAAGTCAGGGGTGTAAGGGCCTTCTACCAAAATATATTTCACAATAGTTTTTCCGCAGGTAGATGCCACTTTCACCACCACTGGATATTGGTTTGGTTTCTGCCTCCCCCCACTCCTCCCCCTTTGCCCCATTCTCAAACCTGTGTCATTAAAAGGTTATATAAGGTATAGGTTGTTTTGATCTACAATGATAGTTAACTGCAGTACATTTCTTGATTTTTCTGACTTAGTGAAATTAAATGTGCAAGTGTGGTCTACATGCATCTAGACTAAAGAGAGCTTACAGAGTGGGTTTTCGTTTACAATTCTATCCTTCGAGGTGACACCTGAGGTGTGATTTATTTCTTCATTTTGTCTTGCATTTATTCTTATATTCCAGCAGTATTATCCAACTGTCTCACTCACACAGTGGTGGCAGCAGTGGGATTGTATATATTCAGGATTTCATGTTTGAAGGGGAAGCAATTGCTGTGAGAACCTTCACTATATATTAGCCTTGCTTGACTTTAATCTAGCCTTGACGTTTATCTAGTGGCTAGTAATCACTTTAACAAACTAAAGAACTTACCTTTTACTTTAATCAGAACAGTAATTTGATTCATAATCATATTACGTTATTTAATGTCTTTGGTTTGTTATATATTCCTCAGGTGCTTGTGAAGGTACATTAGCCTGCTCGACTTGCCACTTAATATTTGAAGAACCTCAATTTAATTCCCTACCAGAAGCTTCCGACGAGGAACAAGATATGTTAGATTTCGCATGTGGACTCTCTGACACGTAAATTTTCACGGTTTTACCTTCTTTATTTTATCTTTCATTTTAGTAGGAACTTGATTTTCATAAAAACCACTGGTTTTAACCCACAACCCATTTTATCATTTGAATATATATTCCAATTTTGATTCCATTTCATCACAGATATTCAGTATCATGAGTTGTACGTGCTAGAATGTTTGTGAGATAAACTGTCTGTTAAAAAAATAAAATAAAAAAATTTGAGCTGCTCTGCCTGTTATCAAATATATTTTTCAAGTTACACTAAAAACATTAAACATTTATATCTTAGACAAGAAACATTCATTGTGGATTTTACCAAACCAATGTATATATGCAGGTATCATATTATGCTTTGTGTGTTGTCTTGGGAATGTACTTTTTTTTCCCCTTTTATTTTGCTCCAGGTCGCGATTGGGTTGTCAGATTATCTTGTCAAAGGACATGGACGGTATGACTGTTACTGTACCTGATGGTGTAGCAGATGCAAGGGGTGTCTGACATATGATGCTAACTTGCACACACCAGTATTTTTTTTTTTTTTTTTTTTTAAAGGGAGTTTTTGGTTCAGGAAACTTCGGCGGGTTGCATTTTTTACAATTTTTTTTAGGCCCTCAGGTACAGCTTTGGTTGGTTGATTCGTACTCTGCAGGACCTTTTTTCTTGACGGAGATTATTAAGAGGTCGACAGGGTTTTCTACGAAACTGAACCAGTGATAAGGATAAGTTGAACAACAGCTATGTATCTCTAGTTAAACCATCCAATATTCACCAAGCGTTTTAGCTTGATTTCATTTGAGGTGATGTAATGGAGATCGCCTTTCCCTCTTTTGGGCATCTTTTTAACGGCATAGTAACGATAATTAGGTGGGGATATTCACATCCAAGAAAGGTCTGTATACAGGGGGGTAGGAGCAGGGGGGAACTGGGGGCACGTGCTCCCCCCCCCACTTTTTTCCAAAATAGCAAATGTGCCCTACTGGCAAATAAAATGTGCCCATTTGATGAAGAACTGTCTTTTGGATATCTTAAGCCTTTGTTAATTTTAATATTTTATTTTAATTATTCACATACACCATAATAGTATTGAAAGCATACTAACACATCATATATATTTAACCTGATATGGCCGGTGTATCGGTTTATACCATAACAAGTGGTGGTTGTGGAATGAGAAAGTGCCCCTCTGATGTTGTGCCCCCCCCACGTTTTGGAAGCTTCCTACCCCCCTGTATAGGATTGTTTTGGATGGTGACTGAGTGATTAGTTTTCTCTGGAGTATGAGTGACAAGTCCATTCTTCAATAAATGTTATATTTTGTTGTCTCTAAGACATTCACCAGGTGTTTCTTTATTCCAACATATTAGTGAATAGGAATGAGGGCATCAGTCGTTAGCTTCAAAGGTTTGTTAACGAAAACATGTATCAACCATTGCCAGAAATTTGTTTACATAAATTATCTGTGTTCGGTTGAATAACTTGCAAATATTTCAGTGCAAAATAACAGCCTTAAGCCTGCTGCACACTGGCCCAACTGAATACAAACCGACTCAAAAGTCAACTACTATAACCTACATTTCAATAGTAATCAAAACGTCTCTGTTTGTCAGTAACCACCAGCGCCCGTTTATGTCACATGCAAAATTACTTCTCTGTGATTGGTTTAGTTGGTTGAAACTGTTAGTAAGCAATTCACTTCATGTCAAGTCTCTGCAACTGAAGCCAAGTTGACTTAAAACTGGCCGAGTCTTGGTCAGTGGTAGTCATAAGCACACCCACACATTCTTCCTGACCATCCTGGATTTTCTGCGTTCCAACAGCCAAGTTGAGTCAGGTTGCATTCAATGGGGGCAGAAAAGAACTCTGTTAATATAAAAGCAACAGGTTTGCAGTTGCTACAGTATGTGTTACATTTTCCTATCACAAGTAAACTGGAGTACAAACTATGTTGTTGCTTTTTTTTCCCCCCTTTAGCATCACAACATACCCTGAATACAACTGTGAAGGCTGTTTGTGTTTTCGAGATAACTGGAGAAGAATGAATGAGTATTTTTTTTGCAGTTAGAAGTCGTTTAGCATTAGTAACTAGGGCAGTTAGTTAGATTTAAAATCTTTGACTTTGAACATGTGTGTTGATGAAAGATTCAGTAATACACAATCACATTGATAAGTAGGTATGGTAGTTTGGTGACTTGTGTGTCTAAGACATTAAGCAAAACTGTATGATATCATTTCATTATTCTGTTATTTTAGCCTTTTGGGGAACTGTTTTTAGTTTTGGATTTTTTTTTTATACCTCATTTAAATACCTAAACAAAAATTATAATAAATAAATAACCAACTCTTATAGAGTATTTGGTTTATTTTCCCAAATAATAGGATGCATGGCAATACCCAATTAGAATTGCCAAGTCTGAAACTGTGTTTTACTTCCACAGCTTAAATTTCAACTAGTTTTGAGTGTGGTCTCAAATGTGTTTACAGTGAAGGCATTATTGATATGATTTGTTGCAGAGATTAGTGCAGCAAGAGGAGGGTCAGTGGGTGGATTTGGTGTGGGAGGGGTATGGGGGGGGGGATAGGGCAGGTAGGTGGCTAGGAGGAATCTCTTGGTATGACTCAAGAAATGATAGGTGAAGCAATGACAATCAGTTCTGAGTTACTTGTAGAGTAAATAGTTAGACTGACAAACAAGTCACACCTTGAAAACTAACAAATGTTTTTTGTCCAATGTCTACAAGTCCTTTTATGCTAGATAATTAGGATGTATTTATTGTTGGAACTTCATTATAACTGTTCAAGTTATTGTAATAATGGTGCCAAAGGCTTGTTAGTTGACCTGTTCAATTTCTTTGTGCCAAACGGGAAAGGGGTATACTTTGGGATGTGCTGTCTTGCTTGTGTGTATGTCTGTGTGTTAAACATATTGTCGGTGTGTATGTATCTTTGAATTGAGCTGTGTGACCTTTATACTTGGTATGTATTGGAGAAATCAGATATTTATTTTTGGCGGAGGTCTAATGTTTACATGTGAACGTACTCAACATAAGACAAATTCTGAATAGCTTATAAACAAAGTAACTGTCATCTCGGTTGAGTTGAATGTCACTTGATATATGTAAATCCTCATTACTTGAAGTAGAGGTCAAAGGTTACCTTAAGTCAACAGACAAGATTAACATATGAAAACACATAATGTATCCTAAAAAAAAACTTTATTGGTTGAATGATGAAGTGAATTTCGCATAATGAAGCCTTGTTTTTGAAGGAGATTGAAAAGTGAGTCTTTTGAGGTCAGCAACCATGTATTTCTCTGTAGAGGCATGGTGTACTTGAGCCAATAACTGGCTCTGGCTATTACTCTGTTATGACTGAGCACATCATAACTTCAGGGTTTCCGTGTGAACCGTGTATAATTTTCATAATCAGTCCAATCTTTTATTATGATGACAAAATATAAATAAACCATCAAACCATGCATTATTTTAATCAAGTCTTTGGTGTCATATGTTGACAAATACTTCGTTTTCTATACACTTGAAGGGGTTCTAAACTTTCAAGATTTATAATGAATTTAAAAAGAAAAAAACTATTATTGTTACATGTGATTTTATTCTTCGAACTGCCAATCTGTAGGTACTTCTCAACAGCATAACCATTGAGGGAGTGGGAACGGTAGTTCAAACCTCAAAGGGGGAAGGGAAGGGGGGGGGGGAATTTTAATCACCTTCCACAGCTGTTCATGTAAGAAGTTCACTCTTTACCTTACCCCTTCCCTACTTCCTCACTCAATTACACAGTGAATAATTTTATAGTATTAGTCGCATGAGTATTTGCAGCTCACAGAGGTAGAAAGAAGGCAGAAGGATCTTTTAAATATTGTACGGTGCAAAATTATTTTAAAAGACACCTCAAAGTTGACGGTTATGCCAACACCCCTACTTCTCTGTTTCCCTCCACCACCTGGACTGTCGCACCTCCAATTTTTGACAATGAAGTGCAAATAAGTATTTTAACACCTGTGTATTGAATTAAGCCGTTAATAGCTGGCTAAGGAGATGCCAAATGGTGATTATCAAGGATAACTATCCGATTACGTGTGAAGGAATATATCATTTGTGTCGTGTTAATGTCTCACGTCACAGACCTACACGTTACAACTAGTTCCTATCTGACACAATATGCAGCTTAGAATGAAATATTTTCCACCTGCTTCAATTCTCTGCCCTTCACCCTCAGCTTTCTAGCTGACCCTCACCCCCAGATGGAAAATTCTGGCAACGCCTCTATTATAAATACCAGTCATCGCATGTAAAATTATTGATTGACAGGTTAAAACTTTGCCACACCCAAAACGGAAACCATTTTAGAAAATTTTGAACTCGCGCCGCCATTCAAAAACCACCGTTATATATCTGGTAGCTGTCACGGCTATTTGGCAGACTACTATTAGCAGTAGCATACGGACACTTACAGGTACATATCATATACGTATATAAAAGTACATGCTTTATTCCTTCAGTTGGAATAAGTAGTTGCGAGATCGACGGTAAGTAGATTCCTTATTTCTTAAAGTTTTCCGTTACTGTTCGAGCAGTACTTTCATTTCCTATAAGAAGATCGCCTTTTTGCGTCTCTCAAGATGAAGTCAATTATTCCAGTCGAGTTAAAAACTTCAATTTATTACGTTTTTTTTGTGTTACAATATCGTGTGAAAATAGTATGTTGAAGAAGTTGATAACGATAGCCTAGCCTATCTAAGTGTGATATCGTACGGGGGCGTGTTGATTCCGTGTTTGACATGGCATTACTCACCCTAACTAACCGTAACAATAGGGTGAGTTCAATAATTGTGGCTCATCAAGAAGGGCAAATACCAAAGAGATTGTCCTTAAGTTATGCCTATGTCGAACTAAGACCGTAGTGTGCAATAACATTGAAAAATTAAAATATTGTGTTTCATTGACTAGGCCTAGGCTACACCTTTTGAGTTAAACTCTAATGTTAGAGTCACTCTGACATATAGATTAAGTTAGGCTC
Organism: Apostichopus parvimensis; assembly: GCA_000934455.1. Lineage (NCBI taxonomy): Eukaryota > Metazoa > Echinodermata > Holothuroidea > Aspidochirotida > Stichopodidae > Apostichopus > Apostichopus parvimensis. The sequence continues at coordinate 7,269 of JXUT01145242.1, read as the reverse complement.
CCAAACTTATGTTAGTGTTTTGGGGCATACATGATACAGTAGCTGTATTAGTAGATGGATTCCTTCACATTCACGCAACACTACCAGAGCTAGAAGCGCATGATTTAATGTGCTGATTTCTTTTTCATTTTTGAGAGGTTTTAGTCTTCAGTTTCATGAAATTAAACTTCCTCTTATGGCTAGGAAAGACCTAATTTGATATTACCTACTTACTATTTAAACTGTCAAGACGAAATATTTAATTATACTATATTGCCGCGATAAGTAATATATTTATCATAATTAAATTCCGTTTGGTAATCTTGTTACCAACCAACTACAGGTGGACTACCAAAAGATGTTAATAATTCAATTGTAGTATGGTTGTACATGTAACCAAAGTTGGTTTATAAAGCAGGTCTTTATTTCCTTGCTAATGGATGGTAGTTTACCAAACCTATAAAGTAATGCTCAAAATAAGATTGGTAAACTTAAATTAAAAATTGATCAATTGACCCAATTCACTTCTGAAATGTTTCTACCAAGTTCTTATTATTTATCAAGTAATTTGAAATTCTGTTTCATTTCAAACATTTCTTCATCCTAACACATAGACAGAGTTAATCTCATGAGTCATGCTAAAAGCATGACAAATCATAAATAATTTAAACTGTGGGATTTTTCTTTATCCTTAAAAGATTGAAGTGATATTTTTGTCTATTGTGAGCATTGAACTCTATTTGCAAACTATTCTGGATCAGGAACTGTAGGTCTTACATAAAAAAAATTACCAGAATCAATTTAAATAACCACTTTTGGAAGATGTTCATTCAAGCAAATTCACAACAAAAAGTGACAAAAAGACCCCCAAAAAAAAGCACTGGAAAAACTATTCAATACAATGAGGAATACAAAAATGTTGGGAAAAATGTTGGATTTACTGCACTCCTCTCTTAACTGTCTCAATGCTACCATTGCACCGTGTCATCTGCCTAGCCTAATAACTGGTAATATTTTAGCCCATCATCTTCTGAATCTACCATTCGTGAAGCATTCTGGTGATAATCTTTCTTTCATTTGTATCATGTTTTGTTGGACGTTTCCTTAATACTGTGTTTTGGACTTCATCATTTGGAAGAAGTTTTCTCAACATGCTTTGCGAGGTGCTGCTTAAGTCTCCTTTGACTTTTTCACCTATTTTCGATCATGGTGTGTCTTAGGCGTTGCCCTGGTTTTGTATCGTTAGTTTTGGAAAATGTTGGAACAAAACTTATCCAACTCTTGTTGAATCAATGGGCTGTACTGACCAGGAACATGTTACAATTTACCAACTATGACATTTAAGATAACCAGATTACTCACCTAAAGTTAAACGGTTGGTCCAGAGGACTGACGAAAGAGGAATGTATTTAAAGCATTTTGATAAAAATTTATATTCTCTACCTTTATATTGCTTTTGAGATGACAACAATTTGAAGTTGACCTGTTTGGTACCCTGAGACGAGAACTTGGAGCAAATGGGTGTCATTTGAGACATACACACAGTTGACAATTTTGTTTGTCTTACTTTAAAGGGCAGGTCCAACTTTTTCTTTTTCAAAATTAGGATGCATATATATATGAATACACTACAGTCATTGGTATATTGAAGATTTCACATCCTGTAAAGCAAAGTTGTAACCGTGTCCAATCCAAAGTCTAAACCATAAATGGAAAAACAAAACATCTTGCTGTCAGTGTGCTACTACAATAAGACATCTTACCTGTTTGTTCAAGTTCGCTTATATGGTACAAACTTGTGACAATGTCTACTATCAATATCCCACCAGTACAAAGCAGGTATTTTTCATGCAAACTTTGCCAGGATGTCAAGTCTATGTTCTTCTTTCAAGTAGTTCAAAAATAAATTTTACTCTGGATTCATATGACTGACACCCTCCAATCAGGTTTCCTTTCATGAAAACTACCTGTAAAATGAGCCATCCACTCCATCGAAATTCAAAACAAAAAGTTCCTGCAACAACAATCCCCCCCTCTCCCTCCCAATAGTAGATTCAAGTTTTGTACTGGATAAGTTATTCCCTGTATGAATGTTTTGGGCAACCTAAAATTGTAAAGTGTATAATTTTTGACAAGATGGCTAGTGTTGAATTGTGATCATTTCTAAAACAATCACAACACCCTAAAAGTCACTGTAACTTGAGGAGATTACAGACTTCAGCAAACTGCTGTAATAATTTAATAACCAACCCAGGCTCTATCCCTGATGACTTTTCTTAATTTGATTAAGATACACAAAATACCTCCGGAATTGTGGAATTTTGACTGTATATACAGTATATACAGTAGGGGTAGTCATATTCACAAGTATATATCAAAGGTAGCTAGATATTGTACATCAGTAATAATGTACTTTATCCAAGGGACAACAGCCTGTATTGTACAGTATATGGTTGTGAATCAAGTGGTGAGTTGTGTTATCAATGAATCAGGTATCTGCTGTAAATACATGTATGTAATCCACATTTGTAATACTGTTGATTTATAGAGCTCTTATTCTAAGCCTGTTAACAGAAATAAATATTTATTGTCAGGTACAGTACAGTAGTATTAGATTGGACAACACTGCCACTGTAATGTATCTTGTTTTTAACTCTCCCTCTTGCGAGCTACTGTGTACATATGTAATCAATTTCATAGTGTTAAACTCCCGTCGAATTTCCATACACGTTTTCTCATTGAATTACTCTCCTACCAGCAACATAGGCTTGTGCTACAATCTGTAGGTGTTAAAACAGCATATCAAATAGCTAGGGAGAAGGTGTCAGTGAAATTGAATGGTCTATTGAAAGGTCAAATGCTTTTATAGTTCATTATTTATGCATTATATACACCATTAACATGTACACAGAAGTACAAGTTGACACTTTGGCAGCTGTGAAAGGCTCACATTTGTTTCATTCTGTTCAGATTTGTTCATTTTGTTGGCACATTACTCTTTGGGATTTGAGGCCCACTTCAACACATGAAACTTTTCATATTACTGAATGTTGGCTTTGATCATTGAATGTACAAGTTTGTTAGAATGTCGTGTTTAGTGAGAGTGTGTTACTGTCAATTAACAAATAGCAAAAAGGGAACATTTTCCCCAAATGACCATAGTATTGACTAAGTTTCCTCCATTGAAAGTAGGGAGGGAAGGGGGGTGGGGGGTAGGGCGATATGTTGCTGAAATACACTTTTTGGAGAGATAAAAAAGTACAAGCCTCATTCAAATAAAGTTAAGATCTATACAGGTGATTGGTTTTGAGTGAAACCTAAAGGGTACAGTGTATCGAAATTACACCTTCTCCAGTGAAACCTATCAAAGTTAAACATAAATTAGTTGGCCAATGTTTCCTGGTAAAGAACCATTCCCCATTTTGCTGTACTATGTTGACAGCTTAGGTTGTCTAATACATACTATATATAGAATACAGTACATCCGAAATTAAATCCCAAACAGTAAACTTGTTACTCTTGTTTTGTGAACAGTCAGTTGCATGTCTCACTCTTTACATACTACAGGTATGCAGTATTAAAGGGTATCACTTGAATTCACTTCTGTGCAAGTGGAGGTTACATGGATCGTAGTCAATACAGACACAGTTTACCTTTGTAGCCTACAGTAGTACCCTGTACAGTAAATATGGAAACTAAAATATGGTGATCGTGTTCCATGGAAGATTATCGACATAGATATCACATAGTGAAGTTAACAGAACCCTTGTCACTCAGTTTTTGTCCAGTTTTATCTGTAGTGAATAGCCTAGCCCAGGTTCTGAACTTGGGAGGAATTTGATGTTAAGTCTTGGGATAGCTACTCAAGGTACCAGATACAAAACCTTCTAGAATAGGCATGTATGTAATCGGTAAAAATGGTTTCTTTTAGCTTAAACCATGAGCTTTGTATAAGTACTGTAAAACCTTGCACAGTCCTCCACCCCCTCTGCACTCCCCTGCCCACTCTCCCCTCCCCCATCTGACCAGTCACGATTGGTAGTGCCATTCTAAACGATGCTGCGGATGTGTATGTTGAAATTAGTGTACAAGTAGTACAACTTACCAAGGAGCTAAAGCAAGACTTAACAATAGTGAAAATCTGGTCTGCAGAGTTGCTTACAGTAATTATACGGTAAGTGTTCTCAGTAATAATGAGTGGCTAGGGTTCGCTAAGCGGGATGACTTTCATGCTTGATATATTATAACTATCCTGTTTCCATATTTTTTTTCTTACAGGTTAAGAAATCCATTTCGTTTGGTTTCAGTCTCTAAGCCCCCAGTGGAATTTTCTCATCGGGAAAACAGGATATAGAGAGAATTCAAAATGCCGAAACCGGTGAGTAACATTTGATGAAAAGATGCTAACAACCTTTATTTTAATAGAAGAAGCTCTCTGTACTGTAGTTCCATATTTAGGAGGTCTGTATTCATAGCGATGCATACAAATGTTAAAATAACACACTGTGTTGTCTTAGTACTTAATGTGATCGGTAATGATTTAGAAACGACAATATTCCAAATTTTACCGTAGAAATTTTTGAGAATTATTTTGTAGAAATTTGTAACATGTGATAACAGGTAGTAACATTTATGGTAAAGAAACCATCTGATAATATGTCCTGGTTACAGTATAGAGTCTACATTGTTCTGTACAGTATCATACAGTGTAAGCTTTCCTGCACAGTGTGCAGGTTTAGATAGTACTGCAGTGTAACCTGTACCATAGGTACAGTACATACTGAACTTCACACATGTATCCACGGTAACATACCTAGTTACTGTCTTACAGTGTTCTTTCCACCACTTGTTTAACTTGACATTTGATCTGTAATCAAACAGGTATGTACTTGCCATGTAGACTGATCTGATGAGAAGCATAAAACATATTCACTGGCAGACTTTTAAATTCCTGTCTAGACCTATCCTGATAACCTATCTGGTCATTAGGTCATCACCATACACCAACTGTCTTGAAATAAATACAAAAGCACTTGTTAAAGATCCAGCAGTATATAAATATCACACAAGTGGGGTAGTATCATCTGGCAATGGAAAAGGATGGAACATGCATACATACTTGTAGCTCATGACTTGTTAGTGATGGAATTTGCCTACAGTATAAAATAGCCTTAATAGGCCCAAGAAAATCCTCCCTTTATGAGCATTTCAAGAAAGTTGTTCTAGGCAGAGTTATATGTAAGTGTGCATTTATATCACTGTCATTAGGCTTATAACATCTTTTCTAGATCATACAGGGAATTATTTTCTTTCCGGTATCGCATCGTTAAAATGCTAGGCAAAATGGTCAAATTGCTGTAGATACAAACTTTGCAAAGACGTATGGCAGGGTTTTCTAACACAGAAAGTTCCAAAACTGTACTTTATAGGAGACAAACTTCCAACCTGCTCTGTACACAATGTTTGAACACTACATCATTCCCTGTCATAAAGGAGGGGGAAATTATTATTTAAAAGGTATTCCTTGGCATTTCTACGGATTCTCTAGAAACATGTTGACCCTCTCCTGGGTGATTATAGGAATCACATGTACAGTGTACCCTCAAAATTAGGCATAATTATACCCTGGAAAAATGTTTGGGGTCCTAGGGAATCATTTCTTGAAAATAATATATTCATGACTGATAAAAGGTAAATGCTGAAATGGTCATGATGGGTGTCATACATGGTCAAAGTTTGTAAACTGTTGCTAAATTGTCTTCACTTCCTCGCCCCCAGCTGTAACCTACGTCTCGCAACTTGAGCAATCACTGTGAGTAGGAGTTGTGAAATAAAGGTTTTTTAAAGGTATTTTATGGGATTATATAAAAATGTATGGTGAATAAATTCAGCCAAATGTAATTACTTAGTGTAGCACGGAACTTAGAGAGCTACTTTAAAAGTGCCGTGAGAACAGCTCTTAATGTACAAATTGTATTCTCTTCAATAACCTAGAATCCTTTGAGGCAATACAGTTTTACAGTGAGCTATAATAACATGTTCAGTTAGTTTCTATTACTGTTTTATAATAGAAACTCTGTAGGCCTCTACGAACCTTTTCATTTGCCATTTTGTCACTGTTGTAATGTACACTACAGTACGGCACAATATGCACAGCATCTAGCACAATGACTTTGCATGTAAAATGCTACTATGGGCAAAAAATTGACTTCCTTGTTTCACTTAACTTAATCGTTTAAATATTTAGTTTTTGCCTTCAGTAAAATGATCAGGACTATTCTATTACATTGTTTAAAAGCTCCCATTGTCAAATTTAATGGTCCTGTTTTTATAATATATTTCTTTAAATTGAATATCCATGTTTGTGTCTGAAAGTGATACTCAGTCATAAATTGCGATAAAAGTTTTTATCCATTTCCTTGTTTGCAAATCATGCTGTTTTCTGTGGTAGTGGGGACCTTAGTGTGTGAAGTTTATCAACGATGATGTTTGTATGTAGATTGTATTAAAATGGATACATGACTTTGAGGAAATATCGGAGAAAACCTGGAAAAACTTGCATGGACACACATCTGTTTGCTGAATTTACAAGTTACAACGATGAATAATGTAATTCATATCTACCTAACAAGCGTTTCTGAAAAGTTACTGCGGACATTTGTATGAATACTACAGACAAACTTCTGGTCATTGCAGTAGTTATAAGGTATTAAGTTCTGTTTAATAAAGTTACTAGTTCTGCTAGTTTGCAGACTGTCACATAATTCATTTCAAAATATGTAGATTATAGGACTTACACTATATACATGGCAAATGTTGATTTGGGCCCACAATGTTACTTAATATACAGTACGTTGCCCCTACATTGTAGATGGTTGGGCCCACAATGTAACTTACTATATAGTACATTGCCCCTACATGGCAAATGGTGATTTGGGCCCACAATGTTACTTATTATATGGTACGTTGCCCCTTCATGGCAAATGGTGATTTGGGCCCACAGTCTTACTTATACTGTACGGTAAGCCCCTACTATACACGTAAGTTTAATTGTCTATACATGCCAGTATCACAAACGTATTCCGTATGCATTGAGGATGCATTCGTTGCTGTGTTAGCTAAGCTAATACCAATAGTGGACAGCTCAACAAATTGTCAGGGAATGAAATCAATAAAAATTAATGCATAAAAGAGTATACATATGGTGTGGGCATTGTATTCAATTGTGCAAGCTTTTAACTACAATGCAGTGGTCGTCTCTAGGGTTTGTAATATGTCTGTAACATACAG
>KN897739.1:0-13992 GCA_000934455.1 Apostichopus parvimensis | reverse complement strand
CCATTTTATTGTTTTTGCGAACAATTCTTTTTTGTCCCTACGTATTTACCTTCTGGTGTAATGATATACTCAAAAGGTTCCATATTTCTGTTCGTGATGACTACACAGACAACGTTTAAATCATATATGGTATAATTTGTCAGTTTTGGGCACTTGCAATTCTATTACTAGTAATCTTTGAATTTGTTGTTATATCAACAAACATCATTGTGGTAGAGTGCAAATTAGAATGTGACACAAAGGTCGGAAAGAATAGCACCATGGTGACCGTCATGGACTTTTGAATACTTTGCATAGTGCTGTGTGCGAATTTTGTTCAACTTTGAATTCTGTTTTACGCCTACGGTCGTACGACTCATGACATAGTGATTTATATATAGATTGAATATATAGTTTGTCAAGCACGGAAAGAAAAACGTAACACCGAAGGAAGTTTACTGGCCGCTACCAGTACATAGAAAAAGAACAGTGAAAAGGTAGGCATAAGATATGTGCGCACTGTAAGCGAGACTATGATATGTTTTCTTAGGAAATTTGTTGACAGAATTGTTAACGACATGATGCCCATGGTCTTACGAATACATGACATAGGTTAAACGTAGTGAGTTATATTTATATTGAATATAGAATTTGTCAAGCACGGAAAGAAAATTTATACCGAAGGAAGTTTACTGGCCGTTACAGTGGATCATCTTTATACATAGAAAACGAACAGTGAAAGGTAGGCATAAGATATATGCAATCTGTACATGAGGCTATGGTATGTTTTCATCAGTGTTAGAACGATATATGGAAGTAAGTAAGTAATTCAAAATTTATGGAATTTGGTAACAGAATTGTTTACGACAAGACGCTTATAGTCTAACGACTACATGAGATAGGTTAAAGGTAGTGAGTTATATATAGATTGAATATAGAATTTGTCAAGCACGGAAAGCAAAGTTATACCGAAGGAAGTTTACTGGCCGTTACAGTGGATCATTTATACACAAAGAAAACGAACAGTGAAAGGTAGGCATAATATATGTGCAAACTGTACATGAGACTAGCATATGTTTTCATCTGTGTTAAAACGATATACTGATATATGGAGGTAATTCAAAATTTAGGAAATTTGTTAACATAGTTGTTTACGATAAGACGCCCATGGTCTTACGACTACATGAGATAGGTTAAAGGTAGTGAGTTATATATAGATTGAATATAGAATTAGTCAAGCACAGAAAGAAACATTACTACCGAATGAAGTGTACTGGCCGTTACCAGTGGATCCTCTATATACATAGAAAACGAACGGTGAAAGGTAGGCATAAGATATGTGCAATCTGTACATGAGACTATGATGTTTTCATCAGTGTTAAAACGATATACTGATATAAGGAAGTACGTCAAAATTTATGGAATTTGGTAACAGAATTGTTTACGACAAGACGCACATAGTCTAACAACTACATGATATAGGTTAAAGGTAGTGAGTTATATATAGATTGAATTTAGAATTTGTCAAACACGGAAAGAAAATTTATACCGAAGGAAGTTTACTGGCCGTTACCAGTGGATCCTCTATATACATAGAAAACGAACAGTGAAAGGTAGTAATATGATATGTGTAATATGTACATGAGACTAGCATATGTTGTCATTAGTGTTAAAACGATATACTGATATATGGAAGTAATTCAAAATTTAGGAAATTTGTTAAGTTAAAAACATAGTTGTTTACGATAAGACGCCCATGGTCTTACGACTAAATGACATATGTTAAACGTATTGTTATATATAGATTGAATATAGAATAAGTAAAGCACGAAAAAAAATGAATACCGAAGGAAGTTTACTAGCCGTTACAGTGGATCATCTATATATGTAGACAACGAACAGTGAAAGGTAGGCATACTATATGTGCAATCTGTACATGAGGCTATGGTATGTTTTCATCAGTGTTAGAACGATATACTGATATATGGAGGTAATTCAAAATTTAGGAAATTTGATAACAGAATTGTTTACGACAAGACGCCCATTGTCTTACGACTACATGACATAGGTTAAAGGTAGTGAGTTATATATAGATTGAATATATAATTAGTCAAGCACGGAAAAGCAAACTGAATACCGAATGAAGTGTACTGGCCGTTACCAGTGAATCCTCTTAAACATAGAAAACTAACAGTGAAAGGTAAGAATAAGATATGTGCAATCTGTACATGAGACTAACATATGTTGTCATTAGTGTTAAAATGATATGCTGATATTAGGAAGTAATTCGAACTTTAGGAAATTTGTTGAAAAAATTACTATAATCACTTCAATAATATTTATTCACCGCGTTTGGTTTGCTCTGTACTCCAGAAATCACATCTACCAAAGCGATGGCCTCTGCTACCCCTCTAAGGGACATGGAAGATACTTTCTTCCAGTGTCCGATCTGCTTGGATCACTTTAAGGAACCAAAGCTGCTGCCATGTCTCCATCGATACTGTAGAGAATGTTTGCAAACTGTCGTTGAAATCAGCCAAGATGGGGCGGTTAAGTGTCCAGTGTGTAAACAGGATTATGACATACCAGAGAATGGGGTTGACGATTTCAAGACTGACTTTCATATGAAGAGTATACTAGAGTTTATACAATTGCAAAAATGTTTTGAAAGTCAAGATTTAAAGACATGCATCAGCTGTTCAAAGAACACGATCGTTTCAGCATACTGCTTTAAGTGTTGCGATTTTTTGTGTGAAGAATGCTACGAGATTCACATCATCAATAAAATGTTTATAGATCATCAACCACATACTCTGAAATTGGAAAGTATTGAAGATAATCACCTAACACTGGATAAATTAGCAGCACTTACGGAAGATCCTAGGTGCCATACACATGTGAAGGAGAGCGCCATATTATGTTGCAGTAGTTGCGGAAATGTACCAGTTTGTGTGATTTGTACATACAGTAAACACAAAGGTCATGACCTACACGACGTAACTGAGTTAGCTAAAAGTGAAAGACAATTGCTCGAACAGAAACTGGCTGAATTAGAGATACAAAAACCTAAATTATACGACTTTTCAAATAAAATCAAAAACATTACCCGAAGTACGAAGGAAAACCTCGCCAAAATGACAAAAGATTTGATCGATCAGCAGAAACCGCAGGTAGATAAGATTAATAAACAACTTGCCGGAATTACCGATGGTAAAGAAAGCGGATTACGGGATATAGAACACCGAAGAAGACAAGAACAGGGACAAACTTGGAGCCTTTTCGAACGAGAATTGGCCAAATTGAAAGTAAAATATGATGTCTGCAGGAAAGCAACAGAAGCAAAATATGACAACGAAACAGAAGATTTAAAAGAAAGGTATGATGAAATTGAGTACAAACTCCGTAGAAAACTTAGAAGATTAGTAGCCAATGTAAAGAATTTCACAACACCTACAGAACTACTTCCCAGAAGGAATGAAGATGAACTAAAGAAACTATCAGATTATTGTGACCAGATTGTAAAGCGATATGAAAACTTCACAGTTACGACTTCATCTATTTTCGCTTCTAAAGACAAGTGGACATATGCTCAGTGTATCCCTGATATTAGAGCAGCCAGCGAACCTCTGATAGAAGAAATGAAAAAGGACTTTCCAGAAATAGAATCCTTATCGGATGTTAATCTCAGTGATTTAACCAAATCCATTACCGATGACGCCTTAATCGCTGATCATCCAGAGTCTGTTTTCATTGTTGAGGACATCAAAGCTAAGGGTTGGAAAATGACTGGTATTACGAGCACCGGGGATGGTAACGTCGTCATCACTGGTGCGTCTTCACCTGAGCACTCCCATATTACTGTCATGAACACAAGACGAGAAATACTAACACAAAGTCAGATTAAGTCTGCCAAGACTTCTACTCCATATCGTTTTTGTTGTTCTTTGTCAAAGTTCAAAGTTGTAACCATCTGTTATCCCGATGAAATTGGTATTTTCGATGTCCGTGATAAATCGTACAAAACGAAGATCAAATGTCAAGCAGATCGATTGGTGTGGAGTGTGACGACCGATCCTGACAGCAAGCACGTCTTTGTTGGCACTAACAGCAGATATGTGTATGTATTTGATAATAAGTTGAATTACATTCACACCATAAAGCTACCAGATGTAATCAGTGGGTTGCAAGATGTCACCGTACATAGAGGTAATCTCCTGGTATGTGGTGACAATAAATGTAACAGAGCATACGCAATCAACATGGAGGGAACAGAGTGTAAACTGATATATGAATTCACAAAACCAGATTTGGAAGGATGCCAATTCATACCTGTCAGTGTTTGTACAGACGTGAACGATTTCATCTACGTATTGTGGCGAGCATCTATCCGCGGTCACGTTAACGGAGTCATTGTACAATACAACCAGGATGGCAAACAGCTAGCAACAACAAAACCAATAAATGACATGGTTTTTCGTCTGACTATAAGCAGAACGGATGATGAAGAGAAACTTTTGGTAGCATCATCTACATCAGGAAAACTGTACACGTACGGATTATTTGCAATGTTGTGAAGAATTAAGGAAATAGTCTTCTTAAATTGTAGTAAGTGATTAGTAAAAAAGGCTACAAAAAATCTACCTTCAAATAATCATTCAAAAATGATCAAACACAGGATAATATTGATTTATTTCACACATGAACACATGACGCAAAATACGTTTAAAGCAAATATATTAATAAGAGCATTTATGACAGTCACTAAGGTTTTTGACATCATTGCAGTAAGTGACAGCAAATAAGTAAGGGCAAAAACACGGAAACGAATGTTAAAACGAAGATTGAAGCAATGAGTTAACGCACTCAAAACGGAACAACTTACGGTTAGGAGTTTCACGGGCGCAGTGTGCAAATATGAAAGTCTCTGTAGGTATACTGTTTGGATTGGATATGCTGAAAATGGGTCAGTACTTCCAGCTAAGAATGGGTGCACTGCAGCTCGTTATGTCAACTTGCAACATGTTAAAACTTAAATGAAGATGACGCCTCGCCAAACAGAGTTTCAATTACGAAAGTTAAATTTGTTAAGTTAATGGAATATCAACTCGATTAAAACAACACAAGAAATAAAAACCTGGATAACTAATTCACTTGTTTTCCCCCTTTGGTTTTAATATTTTAATTAAAGGGTTCTGGCATTAATGTCATGATTTATTCTTTACTTTTGTGATTCAATTGCCAGATCATATCACCGATGTCAATACTCTTTCCTTCATGTTCCATAAGTTTGGTTCTACAAATATCATCCTATCAATTAATATTCAATTGTTCTTGGCCTATACAATATATGTTATCTTTATGTTACACGAGGTACTAATTTAAATGGAAGTATTATTTTGTTCAATAGTCTCATTTTCGATTAATATGTTGAAATGGACACATGGATTGTGGTTCACCAAATATTAAATGGTCGCCAATCTCAACCTTGTCAGATGAAGTCGTTCGCTTAAAATGATCAAATGTTACATTGACTTTGACATGATCGATGGCTGATGTATAACGTTATTATCGCATGTAATATTTAGTGAAATGCTCAAGGGGGGGGGGTGGGGTAGCATGCCCCTCTTCTATACAAAATATATCATTTACATTATTATTTATTAGCATTATTAATACTAATAATACTTATTACTTATATAACCTTAATTATAATCTACCTTTGCCTCAGAATGCATCATTTTACATTGACACTTTTCTCGAGGTAGGGGAGAGACCTCCCTACCCCCCTCCCAACCCCAGCTAAGAACTTCAACCCATACCTTAACCAGTCGGGAAAAGTTTGAATTCCCCTCACCCCACCTTTAAAATCATGTGCATGCTACTGGTATCATACACATATCAATTCCCTGTAACCCATATCTGCTTCATAACTTTATTTACGATAAACTTTGAAAGTTTGAGCAGCTGGTTTATTTCAAGAGTCATCAAAATGCCACTTTATCTAGAAATGTAAGGTCTCCTTGTTGATAAATGATTTGAATGTGACAAGGAAAGAAAGACTGTTTTAGCTCAGTTGCCATGGTCACATCATACACTATTAGATGTTGCCAGATGCATTCACAAACTGTCAACAACTTTGAAACATTCAATTATTCCCAAATAAATAGGGTCCATTTATTTAATTAGAAATCAACTTCATTTTCAGGAATCTAACTTGCAAATAATGCTTGATAAAAATTCCTCACTTTTTTTGGGGGGGGGGGGGGTTTACACTTTCTCTAATTCTACTTCGCTTTGATTCTGTTGCTGAGTTTCTTCTTTTTGCACTTTTATGTTTATTATTCCTTATTATTCTCTTATTTTAATGTATATAACAAATTTCATTTTATCAAGTATTCTCCTAGAAGTATCTCAGTATGTTTTAAGTAATCGTAATGTAACGTTTTATGAAAAGTGTCAATAAAAATAACACAAAACAGTGTACATTTTCTTAAACCTCTAAATTATTTTCAAAATTTGGCATCTCTGGTCCAGTCTGCATTTTTGTCTTCTCCGGGTAACTTTCTACTATAATGACGCGGAAAAATCGGAACAACGCCAAGTGCAGTTTATGTTAATTAGCAATTTTAATAGAAATCAAGTATTCAATTCCGAACGTATTGGGAACCTTAAACCAGGGATCTTGACTTCTTGCTTAAACTCACAATGTTTACTGACATCGGCGTATCAATGTTTGTTGTATGAATTTTAATTATCTGCCGAAGGAATCTATATGAAACATCTGTTAAATTGGGAGAAGAAAAGGGGAGAATGGGCATAAGCTTGGAACATGATGTTCATTTCTCCGTATTTCCGGCCCCTGTTTACATGGAAAAAGATTTGTATGATTTGTAAAAGGTTTTGTGATCAGTTTAATGAGAATCACATGAATAGGACAGGACTATGATTAGAGATAATTGCATTTTTTTCAAAATCTATTGATAGCATATAGTTATACGATCAGGCAGTCGTTTCCGACAGTTTGATTACAAAACTGGTCACGGTTCTCGTGGCTCATAGTGATGTATTTTCCAGGCATCAATAACGAGGCTAATTTACGAATATCCAATCAACAAATTATACTTAGAAGAGAAATAAACCATGGGGTTTTGCAGTAATCTCTTAGCAGAGACTAATATTCTTACACCCTCTTCGAAATAACTAGTCTAAACTACCTTTCACCGAATTTCCAGGAATTTTCTATTGATTTTTTCACACCTACTGTGTTGGCAGCCATTATAAAACGAGGGTGCTACAAAAATGACGTCAGCGAGCCAGATCTTAAGTTAATTAATTCCCTTCTCTCAATATGAATTTTACACTAAGTCTAGTGCTCTCGGAGATTGTTCGGACGTTGGTGCAAAATGCTGGAGTGCCAAGCATTTGGTTGTGTAAAAAGGAGAGGAGAGGAAGGAGCAGGGAAGGAGAAACGATATTATGTAATTCCTGACGGGAAAAGGTTGCCAGAGAAGAGATTTACCGTAAAAAAAAAGCCCAAACGCACTAGGATTGTCCTCGTTCGCAGATCTGTTACTAGTGTTGGTAGTACTAGCATAACTACCAGTTTCTGTGTAGCAAGCTCTAAGTCTCGTAGTCTCAGTTCATCCACTATGTATTCAGGCTCGAATTGCTAGCATTCAAGTCCAAATGCATCCATGTTCTCTTTTTTTTTTAAATTCCCGAGTCCGGAAAGTATTTCGGAAGAAACATTTGACTACATGATGCCTTAGTTATCGTGAACGGTGTGGTATTCAATGCATTATTAGTAACTTCCAAGTCTAATGGTAAGAAAAGATACCAGGTGGCACCCCGGATCAAGAGAGCAATAAAGCATGTTTACTGTAAATAAACACACCAGACTTTTCATCATTATTCATATCTCCGAGTCATTCACCTGCACCGAGATAGCAACTCAACAATGGCGACGAGGATAAACTAACGTTTAGTGATAAACTTTACGCGTCAATCGATATAGCTGACAGTAAGAGGCAGAGAGCCCTACTCCTACATTATGGGGGTGAACAATTGCAGGATTTGTTCGATACTTTACCTAACACTGGTGATGATTTCAGGGGGCAAAGGAGGCCTTGACTAAATATTTTACACCTAAACAAAATATTTTGTATGAAACAATTGTTTTTCGTAGAACAAAGCAAGAGGGTAATGAATCTATAGATCAATATTGTACCCGTCTCAGGCAATTAGCCACGAAATGCGATTTTCATGACATAGACCAAGAATTAAAAATACAAATCATTGAGGGCTGCACATCTAAGGTGCTACGTAGAAAGGCTCTCGAAAGAGATCGTAAACTCGAAGAGATTTTGGGATTAGCCAGATCTCTAACACTGTCGGAAACACAGGCGTCAACTATCGAAACTGAACAAAACACAGTGCGCCAAATCAGTAACAGGCGAGTCGATGCGTATGCGACAAAGGTTAAGCACAAACCTATAAACAAACAAGGCGGTAAAACACGTCAATGCTATTACTGCGGTGGCGCTTATCCTCACGAGGAAGAATGCCCCGCAATGGGAGAAACTTGCGACAACTGTGGCAAACTCAATCATTATCGCAAGGTGTGCAAGTCTCTTCCAACTAACGACAAATCAAGTGACCATCAACGCAAAAAAGGCACTAAAACAGTCAAACAAATCACAGAACAAAGTAGTTCTGGAGAAGATGATTACGTCTTCAGAGTTACTGCTAATGCAAAATCAGCCTACACAAATGTGATTATTCAAAACACCCCAGTAACTATGGTAGTTGACTCGGGTTGTACCCAAAATCTCATTGATGAGGTCACTTTCAGTTCCTTAGAAGGAAGCCAAAATGTCAAAATCAGGCAAACCAGTTTGTGCTTATACCCTTATGGTTGCAATACTCCGCTAGATATTCTAGGAAAATTCCAAACCACTATAACAGCTGGCAAATTATCGAGCCTAGCAACAGTCTATGTCACTGCAGGCAATTCAGGCTCACTGCTCTCTCTTAAAACAGCACAAGCTTTGAAATTATTAAGTGTATCAGCCTCAGTCAATCAGGTATCATCACTTAATCATGAGTTAGCAAACCAGTATCCTAATGTTTTCAGTGGTATAGGTAAACTAAAAGATGTACAAGTTAAGTTACACATTGACGAATCGGTTGCCCCAACTGCACAATGTTATCGCAAAACCCCATTTGCAATCCGTAAGAAAATTGAGGCTAAATTAAAGGAGTTACAGGATTGCGATATCATTAAAGATGCTACAGGGCCAACACCATGGGTTTCGCCATTAGTGGTTATTCCTAAACCAAAAAACCCCAATGACATTCGCTTATGCATAGATATGCGAACCGCTAACAAAGCTATTAAGCGAGAACGGCACGAGACACCCACGGTAGAAGAAATAATTGCAGAGTTAAACGGCTCGTGCTTCTTCTCCAAAGTCGACCTAAAATATGGATACCATCAGCTCGAACTCGATCCAGAGAGTCGGTATATCACGACATTCTCTACGCATATCGGGCTTAAGCGTTATAAACGGCTTAACTTCGGAATTAGCTCAGCAGCAGAAGTGTTCCAGGAAGCCATACGACAGTCACTAGAAGGACTTGACGGCGTCCTTAATGTTTCGGACGATATTCTAGTGCATGCAGAAACGAAACCGGCTCATGATGCCCGTATTCAAGCTCTTCTACAGAGATAAGAAGACAAGGGACTTACGGTAAACGCGTCAAAGTGCGAGTTCAACAAAACCAGAATCGAATTCTTCGGCATGGTGTTCAGCGAGCAAGGCCTTTCACCAGATCCTAAAAAGGTGGACGCGATCAAACGAGCTCCGCCACCATGTAGCGCCGAAGAAGTGAGAAGCTTTCTTGGCATGATCCAGTACAGCGCACGCTTCATCTCCAACTTAGCGACATTAACCGAGCCATTACGATCGCTAATGATAAACAAAGCAAATTCGAATGGGAGGCAAAACACACGGAAGCCCTAAATAAACTGAAAGAATCAATCTCAAGTGACACTGTCATGACTTATTTTGACTTAACACGGTCCACTGAAATTTGGGTCGATGCCAGCCCAGTGGGATTAGGAGCAATGCTAGTACAACCTGATAATGCTGGCAACAAACGAGTTGTGAGCTACGCGAGTCGCTCACTCACACCAGTCGAACAACGGTACAGCCAAATTGAGAGAGAAACACTTGCAATCGCTTGGGCTGTCCAACGCTTCCACATTTACGTATTCGGGAGATCTTTCACAGTCTTTACAGATCACAAGCCGCTTCTCCCAATATTCAGCAAATCCAGAGCAGTGCCCTCAGCACGTATTCACAGATGGTTGTTGAAGTTACAATCCTACGACATTACGCTTGAATATCAAGTAGGGAAGGACAATCCCGCAGACTACATGTCAAGACATCCGGTTCCTGACATATCTCCAGGACGATCTTCAGAAACCGCAGAGGAGTTTGTTAACTTTGTTGCAACCAATGCTGTCCCGAAAGCACTGACACTTCGTGACATAGAGACAGCGACAGCTGAGGATGCGGATCTGCAAGCAGTCATACAATACCTGCAAAATAATCAATGGCATCACATAAAAACGTCCAACCGAGAACTGTGGAATGTCAGACAAGAACTTACCGTCACAGAAAATGGCATCCTGTTACGCGGTAGTCGAATTGTCATGCCACAAATTTTACAAGACAAAGCAATCAGTCTAGCCCACATCGGACATCAAGGGATAACAAAGACAAAATCATTGCTGAGAACAAAAGTTTGGTTCCCCGGCATTGACAAGAGAACAGAGTCCATCATTCGGAATTGCCTCGCTTGTCAAGCAACTACTCCAGTATACTCGCCGGAACCGTTAATACCTACAGAGCTGCCCGATTACCCTTGGCAGAAAGTCAGTATCGATTTCTGTGGTCCATTTCCCAGCGGAGATTACCTCCTTGTGGTAATTGATGACTATTCACGATTCCCGGAAGTCGAAATCGTCACGTCTACCTCAGCTAAAGTAACAATTTCTCGCCTTGATAAGATATTCGCTGTTCACGGAATTCCAGAAGTTGTTAAGTCTGACAACGGACCACCATTTCAGAGTCACGAATTTGCACAATTCGCAAGTCATATTGGTTTTAAACACCAGCGTATTACACCATTGTGGCCAAGTGCAAATGGAGAATTCGAACGATTCATGCGTACTCTGAAACGCTCGATTCAAGCATCAGTCGCGTCCGGTAAACCGTGGAAACAAGCATTATGGAGTTTCCTACGATCATATCGCGCAACACCACATTCGACTACAACAAAGTCACCCGCACAAGTTTTATTCAACAGAGAATTTAGAAGCGTACTACCACAAGTCACAAAGAAAAGCTCAAAGTCAGAAATCGCGAAGCACGATCGTAAAGCGAAATTGAGAATGAAAGCTTACACGGACAAAACTCGCAGAGCTAAGCCTTCAAGCTTGAAAGTCGGCGACACAGTACTCATGAAGTCCAGTCCCGGAAACAAGTTAACCCTGTCATCACAGCGAGGAAAGGTTCAATGGTGACAGTTGAACTGAATGGTCGATCAGTCACCAGAAACATAAGTTGGTTTAAAAAGGTCAATGTTAAAAAGGTCAATGATCACAATGACACACAGGTATATTTTGAACCAAGTGAGGACGAAGAGTCTGATAAAGATCAAGTAGATCACACTGTAAATAATGAACGCCCAAAGCGTCGGCATATGATGCCATCTCACTTTAGAGATTATATAACAAGTTAAAGTAGTTTAATCAGAGAGAGACAGATGGGTATAATTCTTTTGCATGTTTATGTTTTTGGCAACATATTGGTATACTTTTGCATGTTTATTTTGTTGGCAACATTTTGGTATACACCTTTTGCCTGGAACAAAAGTTAAATTGTTTACTTCAAAAAAACTAAAGTCTTAGATCTGCTTTACATTTTGTGCAAATGACCTTCAAAGAAAACCATTGTATTCATTTACTAAAAGGAGGAAGGGATGTGGTATTCAATGCATTATTAGTAACTTCCAAGTCTAATGGTAAGAAAAGATACCAGGTGGCACCCCGGATCAAGAGAGCAATAAAGCATGTTTACTGTAAATAAACACACCAGACTTTTCATCATTATTCATATCTCCGAGTCATTCACCTGCACCGAGATAGCAACTCAACAAACGGCGCGTAGGTAATGTTAAGCTCCGAAGGTTTCAATGTGTCGAAATGCAATATGTGTCTCGCTCACGTCACGAAACAGGCGGGAACTGTTGGAATTCAAATAAAATGGCGAATGCAATGGGTGACAAATAAATCGATTTCAAGGTTGAAAGAATGTTTATATTATTTGTGTTGCTTCTGTCTAAACTGAAGAGCGTACTGCTAAATGGTATTCTCTAAGCAGAGAAGGCTTCATATCTCCTTTAAAGATCTGCTTTATTGGCTCCAAATATAGCACGCTATAGCTAGGAAAGTTGTGTGATTACGTAATCGACCTGCCACGGTCGTAAATCGACTTCAGGCTCGACAATTAG
The DNA here is from genome assembly GCA_000934455.1 of Apostichopus parvimensis. Classification (NCBI taxonomy): domain Eukaryota; kingdom Metazoa; phylum Echinodermata; class Holothuroidea; order Aspidochirotida; family Stichopodidae; genus Apostichopus; species Apostichopus parvimensis. Next base: position 1,434 of record KN897739.1, on the reverse strand, counting down.
CCTGCATAGTGTTTTAACACCGTTAGGCTCTTTGTGTTAACACTGTGTGGAAATATGTTCATGTCTACAGTGTAGTTAATCATACAGCGTTGACACAAATACCATCAAACAAGAAAATATATGTGGCAGGCGTTGCATAGTAATTGGTAAAAAGAGGTCATTTTAAGACCAAGGCTTGTCGATTACGTAATCTCAAGAAACTTTTCCATGATAGCGTGCTATAGTTGGGGTCTATAATGCAGACTTTTAACCTTCAATTTACCGACCAATCGAATTTGCATTCTGCCAAACAATGTTTTTTGGGAAAATCATAACTTGAGATAAGAATGCACTAGAGAGCTTCCTATAGCTTTATTTTGTACAGAAACAGCCTGCATCAATAAACCACCTTTTTCTGAGGGGGTCATGTGGTCTGTTTTTTCGCCAAAGATTTGTTTACATTTGTGACTTTTTTACCTCTGTTTTTCAAGAAAATCGTGAGACCAGTCAAAAACTTAATTCAACTGAACCTGTCAGTTACAAACTAGCTTAGACATAACAGGAAATTTTTAAAATCACATAAAAAATGTTTCTCTCGAATGCCTCACCCTACCCGCAAGATGGTTACATTTCTAGTACCGGCCAATTTGAAAAACTGGATTACATACAAACCATTTAACAAAAACGTATCGAATTTCGGTCAACCAAACGTACCGGAGCGCTTTGGCACACTATTTACCGATCACTCACACGTACTATTGCATGTACATTTCTGAATGCAGAGGAGGCTTTAGATCTCCTTTTTATGGACGATTTGACTATCCAGCCGTTGGACATGGAGAATGAAGACATCGCTGAATCTGAAGACGGTTCTGATGATGAAGAAATCATCGGTGTCGACTTGGCAGATCTTCCTGAAGAGGGTCAGGCACTCTTTCTTGTAAAGAGATCATGTGCTTTGTTTATTAGGCTGTGTATACTAGTTACTGTGTATAAGTTGTATACATATACTAGGCCAATATGACTCATCGTTACGCAGGACTGAACCATTGTATTACATGTAGGTCAAGTAGTTTAGGGGGTAATTGGTAAAGATAAATAAACTTGAAAACATTAGGATAATCAAGTTTATCGGGTTAGTGCCCTGTTGCAACTGAAAGGAAAAGAGTATTTGGTGTTTCAGACCACCCCAATGCATAAAAGTAAAAATTAGTGCTACAGTCTACAGGCTGTTTACCCCCATAGGCAATATGGACTCTTCCTAATTTACATACAAGGCATTGAAATTTATGGGAAACAAAACATGAGAATGAAAATGAGACACGTATAAAAATGGATGCCCAAACCTCCACCAACTCATCTTCCCCTTGTATAATAAATATGTGTATTGTAGCTTACCTTTTTTGTACCTTTATTTATGGTTGCAGAATATCACTGTAGAAGAAGAGGAAGACC
>KN897735.1:0-10131 GCA_000934455.1 Apostichopus parvimensis | reverse complement strand
ATAATAATATAACGTTAACTTTTCTATTTGTTTTTTGCTTACTACAGAAACTTGTCCTCCTGACCGAAATAACTGCAACAGCCCATTTCACAAATGTCTGCTAACAAAGACCGACGTCCCATTCTGTGTATGTATGACGGGCTATGGGGTTGGAAATCAGTCTAACACGTGTGTAGGTAAGATTATCAAAGGTTCAACATTCTAAGGCCACGTCGTCAACACCTATAGGAACATATAAGGTTTATGTATATATGGTCCCAACATGTATACAATATAATACATAATTGAAAATTAGTAGATTGATATGATATGTTGTTAGAACGTCAAAACACACTGCTATCGGTCCAGGTTGGATTTCTGTAACACCTCTCAAATTTTAGAAAACGACTGGACTATTAAGTCTAACACACTGGTCATAAGGTCAGTTCCTCAAATATAACGCACAATTTCTATATTAGATTTATGGTCTTTACATGTTTACAATGGTGTTGGATGTTTATCAGACGGTTGTCTGTTGCTTAAAATGAACATGTTTTGGTTGATTAATTAGAATTAATGTAACAATGGATTTTCTGTGAACATTTAGGAGTACACACTGAAATATCAGCAATTCAGCCTTTGAAAGCTGAATATCCTGAAAACTAGAAAAGTTATAGAAATATTTCATTTAAGGAAACGTTTCTTTTCGCTTGGACTATGAAAACATCGACATATTGAAATTCTGCCTAAAATAATTCTTTAACGGTATTGAGCATAGCCTCCAAACATGCTAGATAGTCAAAAAATGGTCTCCAAATATGCTAGATAGTCGGTGTGTTTATGTATTTATGTGTTTATGTTTAGGTATGTAAACATACTTTTGCCCGGCTATTTTGATACATACTTTAAGTTTAACCGTGAAGTTCATACCCATAAGCACACGTTTTTTTAAAAACATCTTCGTACTAATTTTACCACCACAGAAATATCTCGTCGCCTTTTCATAGACACCGGGGTCGGTATATGGAATTGTTTAGACAGAACCTTTAAAGATGCTAAATGCATAACTTCCTTGAAGTCCAAATCTAAATCCCATTTACTTAGTGATTATTCTTCTTAGGTGGTCATGATTTTTCTTTGTTTCCTTTGTTTTATTTTTGTTATTATCTGTTGTTTTTTTTTGTCAAGGGGGACTGCTCGAATAAGCTATGCTTCCGCAGTACTCCTCCAACACCTCCTCAGCCCTCCTCCACCACCTTGTAAAAATGTTGTACTATTGTATATTTGCACTGTGGAAATAAACTCAAACTTAAACTCAAACTCAAAATGGTCTCAAATGATACTATATAGTCAGAAAATGGTCTTAAATGCTAAAGCTTTAACAAGTATTGTTTAATTACTGGTAAACAATATTAAGAGCCAAAGACTGTATAAAAGAAATGTTTAGAGGTACTAGCACTTGGTAACATATTTACTGTGAGATGTGAGATAAATAATAATGAGTTAAAGGAATTAAAACCAATGCTTTGCAAAAATAGACGACGGAAGAAATAGGGTTCAACATGGAAGTTTGGGGTGGGGGGGGGGGCAAATTTCAATGGGCAATGGGACATGTGACATAAAATCACTTCAAACGCCAGACAGTATGTTAATGCCTTTCAAGAAAACGGCAGTTCTCTTAATAAGTATTAGTTTAATTATACCCTTTTTTATTTTTCAATAAAGGAGCATTTTAAAATTCACGAAAGGATACTTTTTCGTCACACTAAAATTAGAAATACTTTCCATAACAAAAAAAGAACACTTCTACCCGTTATGCAAAAATAACACTTTTAAGGTTAAAACAAATTTGAGGAGCACGTTCCCCTCCCGTTGCCCCTGCCCCGACTGAGTCAGTCCGCCGTCAGTCACTGAGTCAGTCCGTCTTCAGTCACTGAGTCAGTCAGCGAGTCACTGAGTCAGTCACTGAGTCAGTCACAGAGTCAGTCAGTCAGCCAGTCACTGAGTCAGTCACTGAGTCGGTCACTGAGTCAGTCACTAAGTCAGTCCACCGTCAGTCACTGAGTCAGTCAGCGAGTCACTGAGTTAGTCACTGAGTCAGTCACTGAGTCAGTCACTGAGTCAGTCCGTCGTCAGTCACTGAGTCAGTCCGTCACTGAGTCAGTCAGTCAGTCAGTCAGTCAGGGAGAGACTAACTTTTCCAGCTGACTAATTGAGTGACAGTATTAGAGTTTTTAGAGGTTTATTTCTGGTATTTTGTTTCTCAAGAACTCTGTAGAAATTTCCCCTTCTGGGTCCCCTCCCCCTTTTTTGGTAACTTTTGCGAAACCTCGAGCTTAAGTAAATACATTTTTAATGTTGCTATGTTAACGCGTTTTGTCAACAAACAAAAACAAAAAAACTCCATACACCACCTTGACCTGAATTCGATTAAGTATACATCAAAGTCGTGAGCAAAATAAACACAATGAATACTTCTAGTTTAATCTCTTTGTAAAGAATGACGTCCCAAGAAATCGGCATTCTTTGTTCCTGAAAAACTTGGCTGCATTTATAACGTGGTTATGGTTAAGCCAAACCATATGACATGTTTGCTCTCAATATAGTTGTATTGTGTGTAACTTATTTAGTTCAAGCCATGTGCAAATATACATTACCGGTACCTGTAAACTCCATACACCACCTTGACCTGAATTCGATTAAGTACATCAATGTCGTGAGCAAAATAAACACAATGAATACTTCTAGTTTAATCTCTTTCTGAAGAATGACGTCCCAAGTATTCGGCATTCTTTGTTCCTGAAAAATTGGCTGCACTTATTTTGTGGTTAGGGTTAAGCCAAGCCATTATGACATGCATATTTGCTCTCAATATAGTTGTATTGTGTGTAACTTATTTAGTTCAAGCCATGTGCAAATATACATTACCGGTACCTATATACATGTTTTTAAAACTTAGTATATATGAGAGTATGAGGAAGGCACCATAAAAGTCTGTATAAAGTTCTCATAAGGAACCATTCAGTTAACTGACTACAGGTGCCCTTTACATGCGATGTTAAATGTTTTTCTCATTTTAAATATATCTAGATTATCTAAATTATCTAAATCAGAACTGAATGCCCATTTTGGTAATACAAAGTACCGTTTTTTCCCCTTTTTTTGTAGTTAAAAGTTTCTTATTTAAGAAATTCCCTTTTGCTGAAGAATAATCATATATAATGGAATTTATAATGGATCTAAGAGTGAAGAGCTGATCCATATTGTGGGAAAGGTTTGCGATACCTTTGTGGGTTTTCCCCTCACGTGTTCCACCACTTATCGAAGTTTACCGTCCCCCTCCCTCTCTCATATGGAACCCTCTTCCCCTCCCTCTCTCAGACAGAACCCTCTCTCCCTTTCTCTCTCAGACAGAACCCCCCCCCCCCCACACCGTCCCTCTCTCAGACAGAACCCTCTTTCACCGTCCCTGGTAAATGCTTGTAGCAGTATCACCGTGGGTGGCAATCATGTGATTTCTGGATGTTTCGAGTGGTACAAAAAGATGTGTAGAAATTTCATCCCGGATAGCATTTGTGTGCGATTGTTTGTGTGTATTTCCAGGTATGGGACACACTGATTGATATTCATTATGAACAACCTCTAATTACTATATAACAAAAATATCACAATAAAACAACATTTATCGAACATAATCATCAGTTCGACCTCGGTCGACCAATATCATCATGAGGGGGTAGGAAAAGTTGGCCGGACAATAACCTGGCATCGAGATTTCCAGTCATTTCTGTCTTCCATAAGGTTTGCTAGCTCAGACGTATTTTCAGCCCCACTGTCCTCTAGTAGGAAATGCAGTAAGGTTTTATGCCTTGCACCATGGGTATAATGTTTTGGCTCCCAGAGAATGAACTTGTTTTCTGCTTCTTCTGGGTGTCGGTGGTAGTGACCAGCTGCTCTAAGTCTTCGTTCTCTGATATTAAATGGACAATTTTGGAAGATCGCCATAAAGCTGTGTGTTGGGTATCTTCTGTTTCCAACTAATATCAAGGGCAGCCCTCAGTAATCTTGTGTAACAACCGTCTTGAACGTAACAACGAGCACATTAATGTTTAATCTCTTCAGATATTGATGAATGTGAAACTCCGGATTCATGTGACAACTCTATTTGTCAAAACACAGAAGGGTCATTCCTCTGTGTATGCAATGAAGGCTTCGTTCGCGGTTCCACAGAGAATGCTTGTATCGATAGACGTAAGTATAAAACGAAATGTAGCCGGGAAAAGTATTTTAGATATTTTATTTCTTGTCACAAAGCCCCTTTCCAATATGAACTATTGTTAGGTGTATGGGCAACTCTCTGGTTGGGTTTGATCATTGGATGCAGTTCAATTAGGTTAAGGAGGTCAAAGGTTGAGGATATGTTCATGATATAGGTAATATTAATGAAAATACCTTCAAATACTACTTCAATATTCAGTTATATATTATAGGCTAGTTATTTGGACATACATCAGTCGGTATGTGTGTAGCATTCTCTGTGTACCTGTTTGTGTGTCTGTCTCTTTCAGTCAATAATTATCTGTCCTTGTGTCTGTCTGTCTATCTGTGTGTCTGAATGTGTGTGTCTCTTCTATTTGTGTTCTTGTATGTTTCTGTGTTTGTGGTTGTAGCTGTCCGTCTGTCTGTACATATCTACCACCCTACGTCTCTCCTCTTGTTTCAATATCTGGTACAGTACAATTCAGAGAGAATATTAAAAAGGCATGAAACCTGATTAATTTGACCTTATAACCTAATAAGCAAACTTGCAAAGGATCGTTTTCCTTTTTTAATTGAAGTATTTATCTTTGTATACAGCTACAGTTGAGACTCGAAACGAGATATTTTATGTTCATGAGTCCGAGAACCAATTACGAATAATTGTTTCCCTGAATCACTATCTCCAAGATGAAGTCGCAACATTGTGTAAGTAACAAGTTTACTTTAATTTAATTAGTACCCAAAGTTATAGTTAAACCAGTCGAATAATTTGTATGCATATTTTCTCCAGTACATTTAATAAATTAAATAGATACTATTTCAGTGCTAAGATTAAAAACAATGACAAAGCCTAGACCGACCACGGTTTCATAGCTGATGAAAATAGCCTTGCCATACCACATTTTCATAGCAAATGCACAACAACATAGTAGATGTAAAGCATTGAGCAGAATATAAAAATTAGAGGGCGGACTGCCCAAAATAACTGTGCCAGCATGGAGACCCCGCCGCCATTACCAAACTGGGCAAGTTGTGAGCGTCGTCTGCTCACTGTTTACGTTCAACGCACAGTAATGTTACTAACAACTGGTCGACCAAACTGTCGTTAGTTGTTCGCAGAAAAATGCCCGAATCCTGCATTGCAGTCGGTTGCACCAACCGGAGAAAGAAAAGTAGTGGTATTTCCTTTCATAGGTAAGGATCTTAGCATAATGTCGTATGTGTGAAGTCTCGTTAAAGTTAAAAAAACATTGTCTGAGTTTGGGTCAAGGGCTAGGGCCTAGGCTAGGACTATCCTAATTTAGTGCTAGTATTCGCGATCGCCCAGGCCAAATTGTTATAGTACATCGCCAAGCCTCAATACAACTGTGCATGCTGTCATACTCAGAGTCATAGATCCAGTTCAAAGTAACTTGTAGGCTAGACGTGCCTTTCCAGAGTTCCTCCCTCCATGGCCGTTTGTACACGGAAGGGTTTCTCATGGAAAACCAAGCATCAAAGAGACATCAGCTGACAAAGACTATTCTGTTTATGGGTCAATAGGCTGCCCCCTCCCCCCGCCTTCCCAAAAATATGGTAATGTTATTTTCAGACATAATTGGTGTTAATGTCTATTATGGCATATATTTTCACGCTCGGCGGTGACTCTTGTTGTGGGCTGTAAAATGGGGATGAAATCGGGGGACGGAATTTTGGCTTTAGCACCCCACCCCCAATCCAAAAACTTGCTACACCCTGAAGTAAAATATAACATTGTTATAGCTATTGAAAAAGAAAGGCAGTCACCATTTGCGAGTAATTACTCTTTGTGAATGAAAAATCTTGACCATAAAAAGTACACGCCTGGAATATTTCGCGAAATGTGAATAATCAGCCGCGGTGATATACTATAGTTTGTTTTATGAAGCAAGGCAAAGCCGCTATTTTCATATGGATAAAATTATTTAAGAAAATGAAAGATCTTGACCGTAAAGTGTACCTAATTACTCCATGTGGATCATTTTCTTGAAAATGTGGATGATCTGGAAATATGTTCCGCCATAGGCCTAGTATAATATAATTTCTTCTGTGGATCAAGGAAATTTAACGTACGTGTCACCATTCCATATATAACGAATTAAATTCTTTGCAAAAATTTGTACGGATTTACTGACGCTAAGGTAAGATAAATGTCATTTTTTAATTTATGAGGGCTCTGGATCATTTCTCCTACTACTTATTTTGGCTTTTGAAGGAAATAAATGTGATTAGTATCCCCCAAAGTTTTGTAGCTCAGGTCATACAGCTTGTACACACAAACGTGCACATTGTTGTGTTTTGCTCGGTTTGGTAATGGCTGACAGTTCCCCATGGCCGCACAGCCGCTTTGCATTAGCGGTATTATGAGTCCACCCTTTAGTTCTTATATTCTGCTCTATGATGTGAAGCTGACTACCCTACCACACTTTCATAGGAGATGTACATAGCATAGCCTACCACACTGTAGCAGATGTACGAAATCTAGCAATTTGCATATAAGAATCGGGACTAACGCTATTATTTTCATATTGTGCTGAAGATACTTAACCGACTAATTAGGGATGAAGACTAACAATTTAATCCAACCTGATGGTAATTAAGCTAGATGTGAATATGACATGCAGACAACAACTTCAAACCTTTAATGCAACAAAAAGCATTTCTTTCTCAATTAATTTCAATGAAACTAAACCAAGTAATGTTTCATGTTTCTTTTTTAGCACTTACAAGCGAGGACATAACTACATCACAAGGTTTAGATTACGTCAGTTTTACTGCTACAGTAACATTCCAACCCATGACTACCAGTAGTTCCTTCGTAATCGATATTATTGATGACGATTTATTGGAAGCTACTGAGTCATTTAATGTGTTTGCGTTCGAGAGTTCCTACATCCTGTTTGACTCACAACAGCCATTGTTTGAAGTATTTATATACGATGATGACGTCAGTGAGTATCTCAACCTATTTAATAGAGTTAGAGATTTAAACAAATACAATATGACTTCATAATGATATGGTATCATACTGTAGTTAGTATTTGAATGATTTTCAAATAAATTGGACAACTGCTCAATTATACTTCACTGAACAGAATAAAATTTTGTGAAACGGTAGAAATTATAGAACTTGTTTACAATTTTGTTATCACTTTAACTGATCAGTCTATCATATTACATAGTTGCCCGTTTTTTTTTTTTTTTAAAGTAAATCTCTTAGCATTTCAATGGTGCCTTGTCTCCATTCCATAGGAAAGACTTTACATATGACATATTATTAACATTACCGAACCTTTCTCTTTTCTGAAGAGGTAGTTATTAATTATGTCTTGTGTTTGCGTTCTTATGTTAGTTTTGAATCAGATACTTCGAAATGAACATATTTAATTGATATGATTTGTTTTAGATGACAGTATAGGAAGCACATATCCCCTTTTTTCCTAACATTCCTAGTAAATTCTGTTGCTCAACTTTCATATCACAATTATAACTTCTCTGTATGGTACCATACATCTAGTAACATTGATGGGGGGAAAAAAAACTTTCTAGAATTATTGCATTACCCTTAATTTTCATTTTTGTTATTAAAGTTAATTTTACGTTCCAAGTAGAATGTTAATTTGTTACAAATGAATATGTCATCCACAGCACATATCGAGCTAACATCGACGGTGAGTAGCTTAACAGAAGGTCCTGGTGTAGATAATAGAACCATCATAACAGTGGAATCTTCTAAGCAGGTTCAAACAGGATACCAATCTATCATTGTTGGTAAGAATAATGTATGAAACAGTCTAAGAATTCCTTATAAATGCAGCCTAACATGAATGATGTATGTTACTAACATATGGAACAATTAGTAACATGATTAAAGTATTGCTGTAAGCAGAACAGGACATGTATCCTCGCCATGGAGTTCATTGTTACCATTCATTTTTTTCTTCTTTTATGATAATTTTAAGACATTCTGGATTTGGTAAGTAATATTCCAAGGAGTAATGCCGTCACGTGCAACTGTTATATTATAACAATGGCAATTAGGGAATATAGTTTTAAGTACTAGGTTCTTGTATTTTTAATAATCAAAAAAACCCACACTGGTTACTGAGACTCTAAACTGAGATACTCGGACACCGGCACTCGGATCCTATGAGGCAGTACTCATACTATGATAATTGGTACTCAGAACCTATAGTACTGGGATATTATAAGTACTCCACTATAACACGTGGATTATGGTGATTATATTTAATCAATTCCATTGTGATATGTAAGAATGTCTGTAAGAAACAGTCCCATCCTATCTGGCTTTCTCTTTCTCAAAGTCAACATTCAAGAAAGCGATTTTTTACAAAGCTTTTTTATATCCTAAACTCAGGTCTGGATCTTAGCTTGACGGCTGGGCTTCCAAATTTTTGTGGTGGGTTTGTTCCGACCTCTAACTTCATGATGGAATCCTATCAGCTGACCATACCACCTGATCAACAATCCGCTTCAACTTTACTGTCCTTGCTGGATGATGACATCATTGAAGTTCGTGGATGTATCGTGATATCTATTTCATCTGTTTCCTGGGGAAGCGGCCGAGAAGGCCTACAGCAGACAACCAGCGCCAGGACCCCCTTGGTGATTGTTGTGCAGGACGATGACACAGGTTACTCATCACTTAAACCTCTGAATTTTCAAAATAAACAAACCAAAAACGTGCTTAATAAAAATTTACTTTACTGATGGTGTATATGTGTTCATTTACATTAAGATGATAAAAAAAATAGAAAAATCAACTTTGGAGGTTGCTCGGAAGTAATATGTTGGAACATGTACCACTGGTCATTGGTTTACTACTAGCATAATTTGGGGCGATAGCTGCGTACTAATGTTACAAGGTATTATATTAGTGTGACAAACTCGTATGGGCAAATCTTTCTTGTTTTGTAATGTTAAATGTAAATGTATCCACTGCTATGGGCTAATTTGCAAACATTCTAATTATCATCATTGACAAGATGCATTTAGAAGAAACTGGTTAATTAAAGAAGGGGGATAAAATAATAATTTATCTGTGAAATTGTTTCTTATATTCTGATATTAAAATTGACTTTGCACAACTAAACTATCAGAACCAGCTACAGTAATGTATAGGCCAATAAGTATAACCACTACAATGGTACAGATATATATGCCAAGCCGGATCTTCAACTCAGTTTAAATTTGTCATTGTCTAATGCGCATGATCGAGTGAAATGAAGATTACTGAGATATAGAACTGGATAAACCCCCCAAAAATATGGAAAATTGATAAGAACTTAACTTTATTTCCATCTTTGATTCTAGGTCTTGATAGAGACATTTTACGTTGATACTACTGTAGGTAATATGATTGAAACTTCAACTTTTCAATTTTCAATTGAAATTTTTCAATCCACATACAGCTTCTGTTACTATTAGCCAAAGTGAAGAAAGCTTGGCAGAAGGCACCGCTGGCGCTATTACAGTCGCTGTCTCCCTTAACATACAGGGAATTTATATCAGCTTATGTAAGTATGTTTATCATTTGTAGCACTGGCTTACCTCACGTAAACGTACACAAAATACGTGTTAAAGGAATCATCAGTGACGTCATAATGACGTCATTTTGGTAAGTTTAATAACCATAGCTGATAATTAAAGATTTTCGTTCACTGTTACATTTTATATGTTTTCAATCGAAATTTAGATTGATATGTTTCAATTTATCTACCAAATTGTGGAAAAAGTGTCGGGATCCACCTTAAGAATTAGGGATTGATTTTAATCCGCTGTTTTAATTTGTGGATTCTTTGTGGATGTGGTCATAATATTTCTCTTGTCTACTTTTCTTTGGGGGGGGGGGGT
>JXUT01145222.1:0-31311 GCA_000934455.1 Apostichopus parvimensis | reverse complement strand
GAAAGTGTAGAATTAGGCAACTTAGTTTCTTGCATAAATTTGCTACCTTGTTTGTCTGGTCATCAAATATACTCTAACCTTCAGTGAGTATGCTCAGTGTTGTCGCATTATAATGATAAATGTATCAGTGTCTGTATGGTATAGGAAAACCTGCATGATAACACCAGGGAGCTGCTACTCTAGCAGCTCCCTGATAACACTTAGTGCTAACAGTAGCCTATATCCTGTAGGCTTACCATACTGTCATAGATTATACATGTACATGTATGTAGCCTATACATCTAGCCTATAGTATGGATATATACCAGAATCAGTCTCCTGCCTGATAACACCTAAGGTAGCATACGCTCATTAAAAGCCCCATTGACTTACACACTAAATCACAAAAGTAATGTGGTCTTTAAGTCTAGATAGAAGTTTTCACTAGCTAAATGCTACCCATTACCGGATAGCTGACAAGTTGGCCTTTCGTGGCAATATCAATTTTCCGTATCATGACCATGTAGATTTTTTGCTATCCGAGCCGGAAGTTTTCGTCACTTGTTAACAAACCGCTTCACTCAGTAGTAAACAATTTTCCTACCCTGCTCCTGGGAGGCCTAAAGGGGTCTAAAATTGCCTCAATTGACCCAATTTTCTCACCACATGTACTTCCATTCATGCTCTTCAACATGCAAGCCACAAAAAAACTAGATCATGATTGATAACAGGTCAAAACAGATGTTTTCCTGCTGCTTTTTGGCACTTTCCTGAAGGAGAACAATCGAGCGGATGGATATAGACTAATAGGAGTATGCTACAACAGTAGCCTACAGTATACCCAATAGGCTTACCACACTGTCATAGAAAAGATAAATGTAGCCTATACTGTACATGTGGCCTATAGTATGGATACCAGAGCAGGGACCTGTGAATGTTGTTTTGTGAGGATAGTTTACAGGCCACCGTCAGCTTAGTGCCATACTGTCTTTTAGTGCCATGCAGACACTGTTAACTGTGTTACAAGAGAACCTTCTGTATTAGAACTGTAATGTAGTGATGGTGCTGTTTAAAACAGATAAGGTTACAAGGTAAAGGATCAGGGTTGCTTTCTTTTGGTCCGTATAGGAAGACTAAATGTAAATATCCTGATGACATTTTCATTTTCTGTTCCTAACTTTCTTTTTTTCAGAGTTTTTTGTCAGGTGATGATTCTGCATCCTGGTCTCCATCCTGTGAAACACCCAAAATGATGTCATCATTATTATTATTCTTTTTCCGTATCACAGAAACTCTACGTTCCTGACCCGAATTCGACCGAGCCTGTCGTTTTGAGCCCAACGAGCAAATCCTTCCCAAGTGAGACCCAGAATTCGTTCTCATCGGCAGCTTCAAGAGTAGTGAGTGAAAATCTTGGGTTTACTTCATTTCTCTCTCTACATTACACATCCATCTGCTCTCAACATATAGAGACTTGAATCTACATAGCTGACAAAAAGTTATAACGTTGAGGTACTCCTAACCCGCCCTTCCCCCGTTCTGGTTATGCAATCATTCAGTAATATCTCCCCATTTCAGGAGCATTGCACTGTGTACTAAGGATAAGAAACTTAATAGTGTCCTTTGATAGAACACTCACTCCTTCCCCTCCCCCCTCCCCATTCCCTTCTTCCCCATTTTTCACTGATTGAATATAAGTAGGCCTGGTGGAGGAGAAAGTACATGTATCATACTAAGGGAGTAGAGAATAGGTAAGTAACATCACTTTCAATGTTTCCAAACCTTTTTGGTTTGGTCAGGTAATGCCTCCATGATTGCCTTCTCCACCTAAAACGAATGGCCTAGTGTTTCTTGTGCATATGATTCATATCACTCTTAAAATTGAGGTCATTGCTCCCCCTCCCCCTTTCCCTCTTTCCTTATCTACATCCCAGCCTCTTCTCTAAACATAATGGTGATATAACATTGATATTAGAAAGATTGGTGGATAAGGTCACTCTCGGAAAATTTATACTATTTTAGTAATTTTCAGATCATCACTGAGTTTAATTCCCTCCAAGGTTTAAGAAAAAGTCTAATTGACTTACTCCTCTCAAAATTGATTATATTTTTTTCCCTGGCAACGTGGGTAAATGATACTTTAGCATGGCGCCCCCCACGACCCACTATCGAAACGACCTGTGTACTCCCTCTTCCTTCTACATATCCCGTTTTGAAGTAAAACGCCCGCCGTTGAGACAGTATCTTTCATCTCCACTGTTGGATGTGCATTTTGTAGCTGGCTTCCTCTTTAACATCAGGTCTGTACCGGAACAGAGTTGACTGTGAGATTTTCAAGCTCTGACCAACATATCAGTTTCAATTTGTCACGTTTCTGTCACATGAAAATTTACATCAGGTTCCTTACGCAATCTCACCGTGACTTTTTAATATATTCTGCTGTTTCAGGATATACCAACCATCAGCATGAGTCCCAAAGTTCCGGATGTACCCGTGGTGAAACCGGCCGACCGTCCCAAGAAGAACCGCCTCTTCATGAGGTCCAAGAGCAAAGACGATGAGACGGGCGGAATCAGAGAGCGCCGTCAGAAGTACCGCAAGAAGCATGTGAAGAAACAGAACAGCACCCCCATCCCCGGCAGGGTGATTCGTCAGAACACGCACGACTCCGACAATGACGAAAACAGCAAACAGTTTCTGAAGTTAGACGTGAAGTACATCACAGATGGAGAGGTGAGAACCACGACCCTGATGAGAGTGGGTGGGATGACAATAGCCCCGGAGGGTGGGGGGTTGGGGGTCAAATTATCATGCCTGGGGAAAATGGGATGAATCTTTTAAAAAAAAAATCTTGTCCCATTCAGGGGCTGAAATGACAGATAATATTTCTTGCATTATTCTAGGAGTTGTATTGTTTGTGAGTGAAAATGGGATGAATCTTTAAAAAAAAAAATTCTTGTCCCATTCAGGGGCTGAAATGACAGATAATATTTCTTGCATTATTCTAGGAGTTGTATTGTTTGTGAGTGAAAATGGGATGAATCTTTAAAAAAAAAAATTCTTGTCCCATTCAGGGGCTGAGATTACAGATAATATTTCTTCCGTTATTCTGGAGTAGTATCGTTTGTGCGTAGCTTTGCTGGAAACATTTTCTGTTGTTTAGAATGTTTATGAAAACACAAATGTGGTTTTGACGTCTTTGTGAGAAATGACCCACTTGAAATTTTTGTCATCGATATTGATTGTACTCCAGATTTTCTCTAGGTAGTGAAGTAACGTTTTTTCTTTGGCATGAAATAAGAATCAACATGTGCACCCGTAATATCGTAACATCTGCTGTGGGTTAATTAGTAAGTTAATCAGTAATTCGTTGTACCTTGCCTTTCAATTAGAGCCGTAAATAAAATTAGGTCGCGTAATTTGCACAAAACCGGGATAAAAAGAGAGTGTAATTGTGTAAAGCATCGTAATGGACAAACGCTGGTGTAGATATGAGGCCAAACCAAGGTCACTTGGACTTTGCTGTAGTTAGTGCTGATGCAAACCATAGCTAAACCATGGTTTTGACAGCTAGTCGAGGCTGAAGCAACGATTTTCAGTTTTTCTTCTTACTAGCCTATATTTTGTCTCTATCCGGGGGGGGGGGTAGGGGGGTTGTTACTACTATTGCTAGGGAAATGAGAGTGACCTCAACAGGAAGTGATGTCACATTATGTCAGCTCATTACAGGCAGGCTGTGAAACGAAACAAATGAACCTTGATTTAAAGCTTTGATTCAACTTGTGTTTTTTTATCTCGTCAGGGTGTGGTCAGCGGAACGATGCTAGTCACTCCCAATGCCATAATGTTTGATCCCAATGTGTCCGATCCGTTGGTCATCGACAGAGGGGTGGGATCCTATGGTGTCATTACTCAGATGGACATCGTGGTGGGTGCGTCCATGTACCACGACATATCAGCCATGAGCCTGAAGGCGCAGGCTGGGTAAGGATCCATTTCCATATTTTTTTTTTTATGATTATATATTTTTTATTATTGTCATATTTAATGAGGGTAGTCCTGCTCAGTGCAGAAGCACTGCTTTCCAGAGGAGCCCTCAAAACAAGATAGATATACAATATTATGCAGTAGAAAAACGGTAAACATCCAAAAGCACAAAAAGGACGGCAAAAAAGATAGACAAACAAATATCAGACATCTAAACAAAATATATAAGTTTTCATATTGCGTTTTAAAATATTAACAAGCATTAGCAAGCATTTCAAATTTGGGGGAAGACTGTTCCACGACCTGCCTCCAGAAAATTTAAAGGACCTTTTACCATTCCCAGATCTTACAGGAGCAAGTAAAACATTATTAGAGCAGCTAGATCTAGTTCTGTAAGAATGGCTATCTCTCAGTAGAATAGTATTATCAGTAAGGTAATCTGAAGCCAGGCCGTGGACAAATCTATACATTAGAATATTCAGGAAATATAATGCACATTGACGGACATTTAGCCACTTCAATTCAGCAAAAATATCTGTAACATGCACATCCTGAAGCCCACACCCCAGGACTAATCTAGCTGCAAGATTTTGAAGATACTTTGCTTCCTCACTTACCAGTCTTCTCACAACAATTGTACTCTGGGTCTATGAGTGCCCAGAGCGATTGGGTAATATGATGGTTAAAACTTTGTCATCATTATGTCACCCAAAGGTGTGTAGTTGAGTCTATGAGAAATTAAAATCCAAAACATTTTGGTTCAACCCTTTAGACTCAGAACAGCTGACTTCGGTCTTGTTCAACCATGTTTTTTATTGTGTGTTGGTAAGCTGTTGAACTGGTAACCTTTGACCTCCCACAAGGCCTATCAGACCAACTGGTCATTCAGTTAACTGATGGTGTCCTGTCAAGCCTGTGGTCAAAGGTCAAAACGTTACCCGTTCACTCAGACTTGTTACAGGAAGAGTGCAATTGTTTTAAGGAGACGTGTAAGTTAGGGTGCTTTAAACAAATCCAAACCAGGCAAGTTTTGGGGAAAATTTACATCAAAGTAGCATTTTGGTTTTATTTCCTCACTAAACACTGTATAATTTACATAACTCCTTATCTTTATCTCACTCTATGCTGGCCTCTCTCATATCATGCTTTCAAAGCACAAATACTTTCAGTACAAACAGTTCCTAATTTTCATCTGATTCTAATGCTGCTACCACTCTATACTGTCCTCCCATGTCATGGTTCAAAGCACTAGTAGTGACAGTATGAACAGTTCCTACCCTTTTTCAGATGGAAAGATGATATTCATACTGCCCATACTGTTAGTACAAGTACTTTGAATCAAGACATGAAAGTGTAGTAGGAAAAATTTGTCCTTACTGGGTTTTTTTATTCCTTGTGAAATGAATATTCATTTGTAGCATAGTTCATCAACTTGAATGATAAACTTTTATAATTATTTAATTAATAGGTGGAAAAAATCAAAACTTTTCAAAACGTACAAATTTGCTTATCAACATTTGGTTAATACGGACATGAAAGTGTTAGTGTGAGAATTGTGTTTTGAGAATCAAACAGATCCATTAATTGCTCTCCGAGTGATGACCATTTGATGATAAAACCTACAAGAGTGTCTTAGTTCAGTGGTAATTGTCGGTACCTTTCTCTTCCTGGACCAAATGTGTGGATGAACTCTACCGGTATTTGCTCACTTGTAAAATCTAAAACCTCTGTGAAAATTTGTAGAACTAATCTCCCATGTCTTTTTTTTTATTTTGCCCTCTCAGATCGTCTTCATCTTCAACCTGTCCAGTGTACATTCCAGGAGAACAGAAGAACGGCTTGCCAGAGGAAAAACCCAAAGAGGGGTCTACGGCATCCTCTCCCACGAATGAGAACGGCGGGACGACCATGCAAGACGACGAAAACCATAATAAAGAATACGAGACACGGGCAGCATCGTCCGAGAAGGAGGATTCCTCGCACAACGGCGAGAACAACTCGAAATATTCGCAGCAGAGCACCTCCGTGGAGGAGGTCGGAGAGACGGGAAGACATTTACCGACCGACGGTGAAGGCTGCTGCGATGAAGAAGGTAGCGAAATAAATAAAGACAATCTATCAGAGAGACTAACCGATAACGAGACGGGGGCCGGAGCGTCGCAACCTCCCGACTCCTCCGCCCCTTCGGAAAAATTCCCCAACGATGTTGAAATGCATGACGGGAGCGGTGATTCAAACGAGAATGTGCAATCGAAACCAGAAGAGAGCTCTAACGAAATGGATAACCGTGACGACGACAGGATAGAAACCGAGGAGGAGGAGGAGGATGAGGTAGAGGAAGGTGAGAGGCGGGCCAGCGATTCAGCCAAGCAACAGCCGGAAGGTTCGCCCGAGGATAAGGAGGAGGATGGAAACCGAAAAACTGATGAAATGTCAAATCTTGCCAAAGTAGTAGCAGAGACCGACGAGGGCGTAACCCCCGAAAAGCAGGACTCTGAAATTCCAGAGAAGCAACTCGATCTGTCCGGGAAATCCCTCGCCTCCGAGGAAACAGGGGAGAGCAACCAAGCCTTTGTGAACTTCTCCTCGGGGCTGTTCGTGACCGACAAGCGGAAATGTTCCATGGTCGCGGACATGTCCGAGTGCGTCGTGGACAACGGCACGACGGAGAAGGAACTGCAGGAGATCCAAGAGGACGCAAGAGAACTCCGCCGTCTCTCGGAGGAGGAAGTGGCGAAGGAGAGGAGCTGGGTGGAGGAGAAATTAGCCTCGGAGAATCTCAGGAAAGACGGGTCATGCTCCTCCTCGGACGAGACCAGAGAAAAGTCGTCCCTGGGAGGAGTGAAGTTAGTTTACACCACAGAAGACTTTGAAGGTGAGTAGTAGCAAACCATCTACCCAACACCTTCAATATTTCAGATTTTTTTTTTTTTTTTAGAATGGGGAATTTTGTGAATTAAGGTAGATCTATTGTATTTGACTTGTTGGGGGACAAAAGGGGGGAGGTGGTATGGTCTGGAGAGGAGGTAGAGCATGTGGGGGAGGGGTGGGGTGTGGAGTGGGTCATATGCAGCATGTTTCTGTAACACGCATCGGTCTTTCTTTCCCTCTGTACAGCAAGCAGCGGAGCCAAGAAGCAGATCAAATCAGGTAGTTAACTATGGAATCTCTACTGGTAGCATGCGAAGGTCACAACTCAATTTGATATTTTAATGAATGCTGAGAAAGCTTAACCACAAATAGAATTAAATAAAACGTCCGTATGAAAGACAGTCTTATCTCATTGTTGGGGTGACCCCATAGATTATAAGAAACAAAGCATTTCTGTACCAAATTTTAGATAAAAGTAACAAAAACTTCCATTCATCTCTTCCCCCCCCCCCATTATTATCCAAAAAAAAGTTTGATAAAAGAATAAATTATTGCAAAGAACTCAAATGGTTGACAAGGGTCCATATTTTAAGGGAAAGGGGAGTTACTCAGGGATTTTCAGCTTGGAGACTTTACATTAATTAATAAATGCAGTTGTTTGTTTTTCCAAAGTTAATGTCATCACCTTCCATACAAACTATGTGTCCTACAAAATTAAGAGTGCCGCGACATTAGATGTTAAAATTGTAACCGCTTTTTGGCTGTGAAATAGTTAACATGCTGAATATTGCTATTTTTTAGTCACCCAAAATGCTTTCCTGGAGGTTAATTTGACATATCAAATGTGTTCCCAGACATTGGGACATGTTCCACATTAAAAAAAAAATGTTCACTGTATCAGGTGAAAATACAAAATACAAGTTGCAGCCTAGTCATGAGTGACCATTATTTGAATGTCTAGCTTAATGCTGTGGAGGATTTGTAATTGTGTTTTGAAAATAATGAATAGTCCAAGATTAAATGAAAACGATATCAAATGAAGTTTGCATCAGATCTACCCTAATTTGCATAAATTCAAAAATGTCAGTTACTAGTAATACCTAATTATCATTTCAGTGGATCCTTTTCTTAGGCAGGGGTAAGGAATGGGGGGGGGTGGGATGTAGGCAGGTGTTGGGATGATGGGGGGTTGGAGGGGAACTAGGGGCGGAGACGATTACCCTGTAGCATTTATAATTAAGGGGTTAATCAACGGTCTAGCGTGCGTTACTCACAGGATTAATGCACGATCGGGGGATAATGCAAGCGATGCACGAGGGCGGAGCCCGAGTGCATCCAGCGATAGCATTAACACCCGGAGTGCATTAATCATGTGAGTAACGCACGCTAGACCGTTGATTAACCCCGTTCATTCATACACTACCATTTGTGTGGGGGAAAAATCATAAAACAAAACATTTTTGGTTACATATAACCAAAGATTTATTAAAGTGATGCCCCGTAATTTTACCGTGCGTTACTCACAGGATTAACCACGGTCAGCTGACCTGAATGGACCAATAGGATTTAGGAATCTTTACTAAGTAAGAATGAATGTTATATTAAAAACTACAGTCCCAAAATTCAGTCCTGGTCTTTGGAGAGGAGAGTCTTTATATCTCAAATTTACTACAAATCCCAATTTGTGGGTGAGGGTGGGGTTGGGTGGGGAGGGAGGGAGGGAGGGAGGGAGATAAAAAAAATTGATTTAGATTTTAACAAGTTAAATCACTCGTATTATGAATTCACCCTTTTTCTTTCCCCTACCGTGGGAAACCTGTATCCTGGTTTTCATTTATTTTTTCTTTGTGGAAGATAATCTCCATATTTCAACTTTAATACCAAACCCCAATAAGAATGAGATGTTGGGGGAGGGAGAGGTGGAAATGGGGAACAAACAAAACTTACATCGGGAACTCCTTACCTTCTGGACAAATTACTAAATGCATTTTCCCGCGCCATCGGCGCTCAACTCACAAAAAAAAACTACCACCAACTATACCGTAGCCTGCCAAGGGCAGACGGTCTAGCCAGCTCTATCTGGCCAGATCTGGTGCCTTGGTCTGGTCATTGTTTATCAAGTGGGGATAATTTATTGGATGTTAATAAATTAAATCTCTTGTTTTGTGAATACTTTTCTTGCAACAGTAGAGATTGGTTTTGTTTTCCGTGTCTCTCTCCCTGTGTCGTTTTTTTTGTGGCCCCACCTCTCGTGTGATCTTTTTTTTTTTTTTTCGGCGTTTTTTTTGTGTTCTGAGCCCCCACCATCAAATACCATATTATTATTATTTTATTTTATTTTTTATTTTTTTTATTTATTTTTTTTTACCATAGTTACTGAAGGTAGACATGAATGCTCTCCGATAAATTTACCCGCTCGTAATGTTTTACATTTCCCGATTTAGCAGCTTTTCGAGTATGTTTTCTTTCGTTCAATATTTTTCTGGCACCAAAACATTTGGCTAATTGTGGACGCTATGTTGTTTGCCCGCAATTGTGACCTTTTTCATTTCTCTCCGACATTTGTCATATTATTATTTTGGCCTGATAAAAGCGACGTATCCCTCCTTAACCAAATGATTGAGAATTGTATTTTTGTTGCTTCTTTTGCTGTGACATTTGTGTAATCCAGTGGCCCCTAGTTTTTAGAGGGAGTTCATTGAATAAAAGATGGATCCATACCTCAATGAATGCTACAACCTGTGTGCAAAAAGAATTTGCAATTTTAAAGTCTTTCATATTTCACAAATTATTATTATAAACTTAAAAATGAAGTTTTGAAAGAGTAAAGAAGTTACTGTCATCCATGAGCAAGGGAATTATTGACTTTGCCTCTCTCTACCCCCCCCCCTTCCTCCTTCCCTCATCTTGTACCCCACCCTTAAAATAGCACATGTATAGAAATAGGACTAGTAAATGATACATGTAATCCAATTAGAGACCATTATAGAGCTAGCTTGTTGAAGGTTTATCACTGTTGCCCCTAGATTATGCTAGATATGGCCACTGCATTTTCAAAATTTCAGTAAGCATTTGTCTGTCATTCTTCAAAGTGGATTTTCTCCTGATAGAGACATACCTTTTTGTTTTAATTAACCCTTTAACCTTTTGATGTGATCTTTGAAAGCTTTTAGTGTTTTGTAATATTGCTTTTTAAGTTTGAGGGGCAATATTGATGGCTGTGATAGATTGGCATGTTAAGTACATTGTTAGTGTGTGTAGGTGTTACATGTATGATTGCCGTGTGCTTTGAATATGAATACGTCTCCACCATACTCCCCCCCACCCCTCCCCTCCCTCCCTTCCCTCTCCTCCCTCCCCATAGTTTACCTTCTCTAATGGTTGGTCGGTAAAATTGTCTTGAATCTCGACTGGTGTAAGGAACCATCACTTTACTAGAACCATTCAATTTAACAGTAATTTGATTGTTGATCCAACACATTTCAATTACTGTTAAGTTGAATGGTTCTAGTTGAATGGTTCTAGTGAAGGTCTTGAATCTCGACTGATGTAAGAGACCTTCACTTTACTAGAACCATTCAATTTAACAGTAATTTGTTTGTTGATCCAACACATTTCATTTACTGTTAAGTTGAATGGTTCTAGTGAAGGTCTTGAATCTCGACTGATGTAAGAGACCTTCACTTTACTAGAACCATTCAATTTAACAGTAATTTGTTAGTTGATACAACACATTTCAATTACTGTTAAATTGAATGGTTCTAGTTAAGTCATGGTCTCTTTCACTTTGCTTCCATCAGCCGAGATTCAAGCAATGACTCATTTAACAGAGCCACATTGTTAATAAAACCATTGTACGTCAGGTACTCATGTGCCCTTCACATTATGGTGTTTCCGTAACATACTAAATTATGCTACAATTTCCTATGTTGTAGCATAATTTAGTATAGTTAATACTAAATTATGCTACAACATCCTATATATGGGATGTTTGACTGTCTAAAAATTCATCATTTTTGAACATGTTAGACTTTAGGAGAATATAACGTTAAGACAATGTAAGTCGAATCGAGGGTCATATTTTTGCTCCCAATATTACCAGAAAGCAAAAAAAAAGAAAAAAATTGTAACATGATTTAAATTACAAAGTATAAGCAGAGAACTGTATGTTGGTACGTTTTTTTATTGCTCACGGAAGCATGCGTTCATGTGTTATCATCTTCATCAATACTGAGTGGGTGGTGGCTTGCACAAAGGAAGGAGGTGGAGGGGTTTGGTGCTGTGGCCGAGTGGATAAAGGCGGTGGCATTTGAAGCAATGAGGCTTAGCAATCGGTTAATTCTGGGTTCGATAACCCGCCGGGTCATAGTAAGGTGGGTTGTTCATCCAAGAGCAATCTACGGTTTTCCCATCTGAAATGACTTTCTAAATTGAAAAGATTCCAAATTTGAGTTCAAATGTTGAATTGGAAGCCACCCAACGTGTAAGTTGTAATCCATAAGCCCTTGTGGGTTTCTCCCACATTTGTGGTCTCTTAAGCGTTGTAAAAATAACTGCTGATTATTACTATTATTATGATTATTATTATATATTTATAGTCCAAATAAGCTTCTGAGTGCACCATTTGAAGCTCGTTCCCAAATCAGTTTGGAATGACATTTATAATTTGTCCTCCCCTCCTCCATCCTCCCTCCCATTCACATTTTAATATCATCTGCATGCCACTGAGGGTAGAAATCAGTGAAGGTTTGGTGTCTTGATATTTAATTTGAAACCATTATCATGGGCTCTTTTGAGGTTTACTACATGATTATACTGCGAACCTGCAACGTGTTTGATTGTTTAAGCACATCTTGGCATGCCTTCTCTGGTCGGTGTATTAATCCCTGGAAAATTTAAAAAAAAAGAGTGGTAGTTTCAATGATCAATATTAAACAGATGAAGACAGAGATTAGATGCACATTTGTGATTGGTCAAAGAAATTTCTTTTATTACCATATATATCCAGTTATATCCAGTCTTTATAGCAGCAGTGTCATTCCGTAAGTGTAGAGTTTTGCTGTTTTGCCTGAAAGGTTTACACTCACCTTCCGTGTTCAAACGTTTAATTTCATTAACTGTGCAGCCTTTTCATTCTAATGTGGATTACTGTTGTTCCTACAATGCCTTCATGACGGCACCGATCATATTGTAAAGGATACTATAAATATACACACACACACACGCATGAATGTTTGTATTACATTCAGACCGAGGACCCCATTGTATTTGCCATTGTTCAAATCCACGTTCCCTAACCTTAACAATACCCCATACAATAGAATTCTTCCGAGGACGTGGTGATTCTTTAGAAATCACAGCCGAGGACCTGGAATTCTTTTGTTCAAGTCCTCGGTCAGAATACAAAACAAACGCACACACGCATGAAATGTGATGACGCAGAAGCACACATAGCCAGCTCCAGCTCCTCATGGCACGGTCTCGTACCTGGGAGTAATAAATACTCACCCAGTTTGATATTCCGAAGAGAAGCGTTTCAAATCAATTTTTTTTGTAAGGCTGACGGTATTTCATCTTTGGTCTCTGTCTCTCGTGGAGAGCGAAAGAGATGAGAGAAAGAGAGAGAGTTGGTGAGATCGATGAGACCGAAAGAGAATGAGGATCCAGATCAGATGATTAATTGGTCGGAAAAAAGACCCGAGCAATTAAATAAATTAAACGCTCCGTGTTATGTACAGACTTTAATTGTTTCAGTTTTTGAGGCCAATCCCTCTCCACCTCTCTCTCTTTATCCATGTCTCTGTAATAGTGTGTGCCGTGGTTTGTGTATATTGTTGGAATCAGTTGAAGATAGTCGGAAATAGTTTAACATCATAGAGAGAGAGAGGTGGAGAGAGAAATTGAAGGGAGATGTATCATTTCTTATTTACAAATATCATGTACAGTTTACTAGTACTGGTGTAGTGCATTGGAGTGTGCTGTACAGTAGGTACTGTAGCAAGGCTTGCGTGTACGTTAATAGATTCAGGAACGCTGGAGGCAAGGTAAGTAGTTCAACGATAGGTAGTAGTAGTGATGCCTTGATATTTGGTCAGCAAATTTCGATAATTTCGCAGAATGTAAATTTGAATTTTTACACGCGTATTCCCCCAAAAAAGAACAAAAAAAAGGAAGGTATACCATATTTGATCAACTTGAGACTCTCTTTATTTGTTAGTTCACTAAACGAGCATTAATTAGCAAGTATTGCATTCATTAGTAAGTAAGTAATTACTGATCGGATTCAGTTCTGAAATTTGTTTTTGGCCAGACACTCTGTTGTCACTGTATCCACATGCTTTTATGCTTGCTTCTTTAAGTTAGTAATGATAACTATTAACTAGCCAAGTAATGGTTTGCGATGTTTAATACAGGGTTTTAGCAACTAATATGCAAGATTTCTGAACATGGAATGGGGAAGTTAAGAAACAGGTGTTTACTGGTCCTAAAACTGGGTTTCCATTTACATATGTGTATGTACGTACACATTTATGTACAACATCAATGCTGGGGGTTTGTATGTATGTATTTTAGCAAGCAGGAACTTGCGGTTTCCTCATAAAGTTGGCAAAAAATATTGACTTGTATTATTATTATATGCAAATATTCCAAAAGTAAGGAGGATTTTAGTCATGCAGGCTAATTAAATTATTTGTTTATGAATGGGTGGAAGGATGGCTTGTGGTGGAGTGATAAAATGTGCACTTTCATTAAATTCAGTCATGCAGGGCTTAGTCTTATGTGTCGATCTGTAAAACCTAGTATTGGCAAAGCCTGACAAACCTGGGGAACAGTAATGGAGTTATCTTAATAGATGGCCATTAAATTAAATTAATAAGGGGAGGGAAGGGGGGTGGGAGAGGGAGGGTGGTCACCCCCAAGCTTCAAAGCACTGAAGATGACCAGTTTGTTGTGGAATATGTCCTTAAGATATTTTGTGCCCTGATGGAGAGGGCAAAAAACTATTCTAATTTAACTTTGTGTATGGACATACCCAGATACAATTACATAATGATCTTTTGGGCTGATAATTACCAACACTAGAATTACAACATTAGAATAATACACTAGCATTGCTTTTAAAAAGAATTTAATCCTTTCTTATCCCATTTTTAATCCACAAGTGACCATTGCAAAGATCTTGATTAAAAACATATATATGAGAGCTTTTCTCATATATAATTTATGAGAATAAAGTACAAATTAGCCTTTCAACAGCTCCCACAACAAGTTCCGGCTTTTTCGGACAGGAGACATCGCACAGCGTTCTGATTTCAGCTATTTGCGTGGTTCCTCTTGCGATCGGTTAATATCAATTATGTCTTAGAACATAGCTCACCCAGTTGACGGCTGAACTTTGTAGTGAATTATCGCTACAGTCTGGTGGTGTCAGACTAAGATGAGGGCTCCTGAAACCAATCTTGTAATATCTACTCCTGTTCCTGTTCCTGTTATTTAGTAACGGTAATTTATTAACAGGCAAGGCGGTGTTACTATGTAACAAAGAAATAACAGTATTAGACTTTGATTCTTATCAGGGATAAAGATTTATAACTGATGTGTAAAGAACAGGAAACGAAGATAAACCAGTTACAAATTAATATCTCGAAATGATGATAGCACTGTTCTCAATGTCAAGTTGAGATGCGGCCTAAACATCTTTGTTCCGCACACAGTCAAAGGAAAGCTTAACAAAGAAACGGATAGACTTTTAATACTACAAGATTGATCCGATGATGTGGTGTGTTAGAAGACTCACACACTATTCAACTATATCTTCAAAAAATTCATCTGTCAACATCATCACATACCCGTCCAACAGGACCACATCAGTTAATGAAATTGAAGAGATAAACTGGTCCGTATGTTGGTAATGTGAGTATAAGTGAGTCTAGAAGCAAGATGATTTACTAGGTTGTGAGGGTATCCGTTGGGTTATAGCATCATTATGATTCGTTGTGACACGAGAGCATTCACTGTGGTATATATGTTGTCATGTGAAATATTAGGACACTAGAAACAAGACAAACAGTTGATGTGTTAGTGACTGAGTGATTACGTCATACCGTAGTCCCTTACAGAGTAGATTAAATGGAGGAGGGTGTATCAAGTAAGTTCAAATTCGGGTCCCTTTATATAAAAGACATGGCAGCAATGGCGTAGGTGTCTAACGAACTAAGATGATTCGGGATGAACATGCCTGCCGGAGAGTTGACTCTCTTCCAACAAAAGTTTAAAGAACAAAATTATTGAGCGATATAAAAGTAAGAGGGCCTGATGTTTCGATCCTAGCAGGCTCTTCTTCAGAGGCTGAATGACAAGTTACAGACTTAACAGAAGGGACAAATACACACACAGAATACAGACAGGTTACATGAGCAGGGTGGACACAAAGAGAGAAAGATGTAAGAGGATTAGTAGACGAGGGATGGAGAGAAGAAAGCAAACTTACAGCAGAAGTATTCTTACGTCTCTTCCCCCCCCTTTTTTTTTTTCTTTTCATGTTATGATTCATTTACGGTTAATCTCTCTCTCTCTTTGCGTGAAGAGTTTCGACCGAGGCCGGCACAACGATATGAAGACCCGCCTCTCTACCTTTGC
Organism: Apostichopus parvimensis; assembly: GCA_000934455.1. NCBI lineage: Eukaryota > Metazoa > Echinodermata > Holothuroidea > Aspidochirotida > Stichopodidae > Apostichopus > Apostichopus parvimensis. The sequence continues at coordinate 15,834 of JXUT01145222.1, read as the reverse complement.
CTGAAAGTTTACCGTCCGATGCAGAAGACTTTCGAGAGGCCGCAGCCTGGCGAAGAGGGAGAGGATGAGGAGGAGAACGGCTCAACTAAAACATTAAAAACTCAGAAATCAGAAAAGCTTCCAGAATATTGGTTTGCCATTCCGCGAGATAAGTAAGCCTTCTGATAAATATACTGTTTTATCTTGTAAATAGGTGTTTTTAGGAAGTTTACAAAATTTATGTCTATTGTTCCCCCCCCCCCCTCAAGTTGATTTATAAATACCTGTATGTATAAATTTGTTTTTTTAATGATGACAGATATGGTAATTCTTGGTGGAAGCGTGACCAGACTAAATGAATGTTTGGAAAACTGACTAGGAAAATTTTAGACAATTTCCATCAAGAAAATTTATTGTTTGAAAAAATACAGTATTGCAAACAGGTCCGATAACTTCAAATGGATTCTTTGAAAACACTTTCTACCAGGTTGTCTGCAATCATATAGCTCTTAACAGTTCCGACATAATCACATTACAAATGAAAACTAATCAGGCATAATAGTTTCAAATGCGACAAAGCAATATATACATGCTTAATTTGTGGGACACAGAATCTGCGGTATAAGATCAAACAGTAACGATATTAATAACTTGCTAATTCTGGGTGACCCAATGTGTTAAAAACCAACCACAAAGTTTCCTGAGAGAGAGAGAGAGAGAGATAGTGGTACCTATCAGGGATACATATATATATATATATAGCACCTCCACCATACCAAAGTTGACAAACCCACATTCAAAATGCGGTTTGAATAATCGAGACGGTTTGGTATTTATTCATTTTGTCGTGTGCGGTAAAATTTCTGTTCAGCCCAGGAGGGTGATTCGTGGTCACTGCTTCCAAGTTATTTGCAACTCATCAGATTTGGTTCTTTCAGTTTGTTTTGGTTTGGTTTGTTTGATTTCAATTTTGTTTTCATTGAAAAAAAAAACAGTAAGTTAGAAATAAGCCTGAGGGCAAAGCTGGTAATGCATTAATTACATTTTAATATAGATTACTATGAACCTGTTCAAAGCAACATTTTGCACTGAGTAGAACAAAATTCCATAGCAATGCAGTTCATTAGTTATTGTAAGTTCTTGTGTAATATGCTGCTAAAGCCTGAGAGTAAAAGTTGGCGATGAGAACATCTAACAGGTAATTGATAACAAGTTTATAGATACTTTTAACCTGTTCAAAGCAACATTTTACACTGAGTAGACCAAAAGTTCCATAGCAGTGCAGTTCATTAGATTCATGTAAGACTTTTTTTTCCTTTCAGGTACCCAAAGATATTAAAGATATTAGTTATGTTGTGTTGTGTTACATGTTCAGGTTTGTTTTGTTATGTTATGTTATATTAAGGTGTGTTATGTAATGTTACGTTAAGGTGTGTAATGTTATGTTAAATTAAGGTTTGTTATGTTACGTTTTGTTTTGGTTTGGGTATGTTATGTTATATTAAAGTGTGTCACTTTAAATTTTGATTTGGGTTGTTATGTTATGTTATATTAAGGTGTGTAATGGTATGCTACATTTTGTCTTGGTATGTTATGCTATGTTATGTTATGTTACATTAAGGTATGTTATGTTATGTTACGTTTTATGCTCTATTAAGGTGTGTTATGTATGTCATGGCGTGGTATGTTAAATATATTCACTCCAGTCTGAAATTTTCATCGCTCAGATGTTTGTCATGGTTGCAATCAACACGTACCGAAAGCTCATCAGGAAGCTTCAAGATATTTTGAATTTTTCTCTTTCATTCGTTGAAGTGAAAGTTGATTAGTCCTGCCAATGAATGGTATTATGAAGGGCATTAAGAATCGACAATTAGTCACAAATTTATTAACAAAACACAACACGACTTTCACTTTAAAGTCGCTCGGGTGAATTACGTTTGATGAAATCATATCTCCAGATTAATCCCATTAAAGTGTATATATTGTTACAATCAAGAAATGTGTAACTAAATGCAAACAAAATATAAACAAGACTTCAGGTGTTTGTAGAGTTTCAGACATTTATTTTTATTTCTTTATTTCAGGGCCGACAACCTGTACAACTTTTTCCTACAATGGTCGCCCGAAAAGTACGGCAAGGAGGTCAGCCCAGATGACCTGGGCTTCGTCCCCGTAGAGCAGACCGAACCACTCGTGGAGGTCGTAGAAGATTTCTTTAACGAACCAATTTCAAAGGACTGGGAGGTATCTAAATCTTTACTGAAGTAACTTTAGAAAGGGGATGTGGGTCATAATGGGGGGGGGGGTGAGATGAGGGATTAAGAGGCCTACTGTAGGCCTTGTGTTGAAACAGACTAGTCCTCCTTCCCCCCACTCCCCCCCCCCCAAATAAAAAAGACATGGTAGAAGTGGGTAGTCAAGTATTATTTTGTTTATATTTTATGTAGTGCCTAATAGGCTCTCAGAAATTTGATACCCCATTGTTTTGATTGGATTTGCTGGTTATAATTTCTTTGAATTTCATAACCACATTAAAATGAATATTGCTAGTATTGTGGATGATGATGGTATTCTGAAGCTAAATGTCGTGAGCAGAATGAAAGAGCAGTATATTATACGACCTTTCTCGAATATTCACAGCAATTTTTCTGTCGATCGGCTTCACGTGGTGTCCTGCAGATAGCATTCATTAAAAGATTACATTCGACGATGCCAGATATGGTTGCCAAAATATTCTTAGAAAAGATGGGGAAAATTGTCTCATATAGTATTCAATTCTTTGTTTCATGGTTTAGTGTTAATCCTTACTGGTGGAATTTTTGAGGTAAAATAGTGTAGAAATCGTCTGTGAGAAGTAAATTCTTGGGAAACTTAAAATTGGAAAGGGAGTAAAAGCTAAATATTTTCAAGTCCTTAATGTTATAAGAATAATGTCATTAACTAGCAAAAAAAACAACTTTAAAGAAGGAAATTGTTAAAAAAAACAAAGGCCAAAGGTTGCACGCAAATGTTATTCTTGAGGTCCACAAGTGGGAATTTCATTCTGGGAGAGAATTTCTCTACTTCTGCAAAAATCCTTTACCTTTGCAAAAATTTACCCCGAGAACTGTCGTTGAAAAGTGAGCTTGCTAATTAATTGTGATTGTGATTTTTTTTGTTTTATTGCAGATTGTGTCGAAAGAGGAGGCCAATAGGCGGCGCATGACACTCCTGGAGTGTGAGATGGACCTCCCTCTACCGCAGCTGCTCGGAGAAAGCCGCTTGTTAGACGCTACGCACATCAGCAAGGTATTACCTCATCCAGGGGGGTGCGGTGAAGCTTGTTGGGGGTTTGCAGTGTATAGATGTTCATCTTAAAAGATGTACTTTCAGTTTTCCAAAATTAGATTTCGTAAGTAAATGAAGCAACAGAAAACTGAAATATGGAATTGGAATCCAATCTGAAAAGCAACAAATAATTTTTTTTTTTTTTTTTTTTTTTTTGGGGGGGGGAGTGTGTTCAGTTATGAAATGAAGTATTCTGTTACGGCTATATCCACCAACCATTTTGAAATACTGTTGTGTGAATGTTACAGCTATTTCAAAGTTATAGCGTTTGACATTTCCATGTTGCCATACAGACTCTGTCTGCGTCATAGGTAAATTGACAGTTACAAAAAGGGAAAAAAAAATTTACTCAGACAGACAGATAAGTTAATTGGTAAATGTTTATTGAGCATAAAAGAATTATAATATCAGACAATAAGAAGGGGGGGGGGGGGGGGGGGGGTGGGTTGGAAAAAGGATGTAGAGAATAATGGTTAAAGATGGCAGGACTGCAAGAGATATAGGGAGCAGAAAAAAATTGAGAAGTTGTTAGTGAAGATAAAGGAGGGAAGAGAGGAAAGAATCAAATAATAGAAGTGAAAGAGGGGATGGTAATGAGAGGAGAGTTTGGGAGAAAATGATGGTGAGTTAATAGCCAACAGTATGAATACAACAGCGTGAGTATGAGTACAATGGTGTGAGTATGAGTACACCAGTGTGAGTATGAGTACAATGGTGTGAGTATGAGTACAATGGTGTGAGCATGAGTTCAGCAGCATGAGTACGAGTACAACAGCATGAGTATGCGTATGACAGTATGATAACGACGGTATGAGTATGAGTACAATGGTATGACTACAATGGCATGAGTATGAGTACAACAGCATGAGAATGAGTACAACAGCGTGAGTACAAGAACAACAGCATGAGAACGAGAACAACAGCATGAGTACGTATTACAACAGCATTAGTATGAGTACAACAGCATGAGTATGAGTACAGGTAAAGAACTTTGATATATGTGACTGGTTTTACTGGTTTAACATGAATGCCAAGCATGGCCAAGACTTTCCTGAAGGTGTTTACATTCTTCAGGACCTGTGATGAGCCAAACTTCTTCTTCTTCTTTCCAGTTGAGGAAGGAGTTGCCGCCAAGGACTGAAGGTTACAACTGGTCTATGATCTACAACACTGCCAGTGATGGGTTCAGCCTACAGAGCCTATACCGTACTATGCAAGACTGGGAATGCCCCGTCCTCCTACTGCTCGAAGATTCAAGCAACTACGTAAGTACCAAACAGAACGCCGTTTATGTCACTCGATTAGTTAATGATTGCACGATATCAAGAAATAATATCTTCTAAGCTCCCCTGGAAAGCCACACATATGGTTTCATTCAACTTGAAGGATTACAATAAGATATAAATACACACTATTTACTGTATCAAGAAAGAATATCTTCTAAGCTCTCCTTGAAAGCAACACACATGCTTTCAAGCAGCTTGAAGGATTACACTAAGATTTAATTACACACCTTTGACTGTATCAAGGAAAAATATCTTCAAGGTCTCTTTGAAGCAACACTCGTGGTTTCATCCAGTTTCAAGAATCATGCTAGAAAGCATGTCCAATATTGAAAGTAACAAACAGGAATATATCCTAGGCACCTTTAAAGCTTCAAGCTTTAAGCTCATTCAAGCTTTCTTCTCATTCAAGCTTTCTTCTCATTCGAGCTTCAAGAATCACAGTAACATATTTGCACGTTATTAACAGTATCAGCCATGCAAGAATCTTCTTTACTGTTGTTAAAACCTCACATATTAAATGTTAAAATAAAGGTAAATCATTGCTTTTTAACTCTTCAGTTGTTTTACAGGAAATGATATGGAAGTGTTTATATCCGGTCTAAATAATTAAATCAGATATAATTTGAGTCTTCAATTTTTTCTCACCGATATAAATTTTTGAGATCCTACTTTGGAGCTACGAGTGGTTGTCTTTTGTCTGCTTTAAAGTTGTTCAAAGGATTACAGCAAAACTGCAGAATCGTCCTTGAAAATTTGAATCAAACTCAAAAAGCCTGAATATTGCTCTAAGGCCTCCATCTGTAATTTATGTTTTCTTATTGTCAGAATAGCTGCTCGTATGTAGTAGCTATTGTCAGAATAGCTGCTCGTATGTAGTAGCTATTGTCAGAATAGCTGCTCGTATGTAGTAGCTATTGTCAGAATAGCTGCTCGTATGTAGTAGCTATTGTCAGAATAGCTGCTCGTATGTAGTAGCTATTGTCAGAATAGCTGCTCGTATGTAGTAGCTATTGTCAGAATAGCTGCTCGTATGTAGTAGCTATTGTCAGAATAGCTGCTCGTATGTAGTAGCTATTGTCAGAATAGCTGCTCGTATGTAGTAGCTATTGTCAGAATAGCTGCTCGTATGTAGTAGCTATTGTCAGAATAGCTGCTCGTATGTAGTAGCTATTGTCAGAATAGCTGCTCGTATGTAGTAGCTATTGTCAGAATAGCTGCTCGTATGTAGTAGCTATTGTCAGAATAGCTGCTCGTATGTAGTAGCTATTGTCAGAATAGCTGCTCGTATGTAGTAGCTATTGTCAGAATAGCTGCTCGTATGTAGTAGCTATTGTCAGAATAGCTGCTCGTATGTAGTAGCTATTGTCAGAATAGCTGCTCGTATGTAGTAGCTATTGTCAGAATAGCTGCTCGTATGTAGTAGCTATTGTCAGAATAGCTGCTCGTATGTAGTAGCTATTGTCAGAATAGCTGCTCGTATGTAGTAGCTATTGTCAGAATAGCTGCTCGTATGTAGTAGCTATTGTCAGAATAGCTGCTCGTATGTAGTAGCTATTGTCAGAATAGCTGCTCGTATGTAGTAGCTATTGTCAGAATAGCTGCTCGTATGTAGTAGCTATTGTCAGAATAGCTGCTCGTATGTAGTAGCTATTGTCAGAATAGCTGCTCGTATGTAGTAGCTATTGTCAGAATAGCTGCTCGTATGTAGTAGCTATTGTCAGAATAGCTGCTCGTATGTAGTAGCTATTGTCAGAATAGCTGCTCGTATGTAGTAGCTATTGTCAGAATAGCTGCTCGTATGTAGTAGCTATTGTCAGAATAGCTGCTCGTATGTAGTAGCTATTGTCAGAATAGCTGCTCGTATGTAGTAGCTATTGTCAGAATAGCTGCTCGTATGTAGTAGCTATTGTCAGAATAGCTGCTCGTATGTAGTAGCTATTGTCAGAATAGCTGCTCGTATGTAGTAGCTATTGTCAGAATAGCTGCTCGTATGTAGTAGCTATTGTCAGAATAGCTGCTCGTATGTAGTAGCTATTGTCAGAATAGCTGCTCGTATGTAGTAGCTATTGTCAGAATAGCTGCTCGTATGTAGTAGCTATTGTCAGAATAGCTGCTCGTATGTAGTAGCTATTGTCAGAATAGCTGCTCGTATGTAGTAGCTATTGTCAGAATAGCTGCTCGTATGTAGTAGCTATTGTCAGAATAGCTGCTCGTATGTAGTAGCTATTGTCAGAATAGCTGCTCGTATGTAGTAGCTATTGTCAGAATAGCTGCTCGTATGTAGTAGCTATTGTCAGAATAGCTGCTCGTATGTAGTAGCTATTGTCAGAATAGCTGCTCGTATGTAGTAGCTATTGTCAGAATAGCTGCTCGTATGTAGTAGCTATTGTCAGAATAGCTGCTCGTATGTAGTAGCTATTGTCAGAATAGCTGCTCGTATGTAGTAGCTATTGTCAGAATAGCTGCTCGTATGTAGTAGCTATTGTCAGAATAGCTGCTCGTATGTAGTAGCTATTGTCAGAATAGCTGCTCGTATGTAGTAGCTATTGTCAGAATAGCTGCTCGTATGTAGTAGCTATTGTCAGAATAGCTGCTCGTATGTAGTAGCTATTGTCAGAATAGCTGCTCGTATGTAGTAGCTATTGTCAGAATAGCTGCTCGTATGTAGTAGCTATTGTCAGAATAGCTGCTCGTATGTAGTAGCTATTGTCAGAATAGCTGCTCGTATGTAGTAGCTATTGTCAGAATAGCTGCTCGTATGTAGTAGCTATTGTCAGAATAGCTGCTCGTATGTAGTAGCTATTGTCAGAATAGCTGCTCGTATGTAGTAGCTATTGTCAGAATAGCTGCTCGTATGTAGTAGCTATTGTCAGAATAGCTGCTCGTATGTAGTAGCTATTGTCAGAATAGCTGCTCGTATGTAGTAGCTATTGTCAGAATAGCTGCTCGTATGTAGTAGCTATTGTCAGAATAGCTGCTCGTATGTAGTAGCTATTGTCAGAATAGCTGCTCGTATGTAGTAGCTATTGTCAGAATAGCTGCTCGTATGTAGTAGCTATTGTCAGAATAGCTGCTCGTATGTAGTAGCTATTGTCAGAATAGCTGCTCGTATGTAGTAGCTATTGTCAGAATAGCTGCTCGTATGTAGTAGCTATTGTCAGAATAGCTGCTCGTATGTAGTAGCTATTGTCAGAATAGCTGCTCGTATGTAGTAGCTATTGTCAGAATAGCTGCTCGTATGTAGTAGCTATTGTCAGAATAGCTGCTCGTATGTAGTAGCTATTGTCAGAATAGCTGCTCGTATGTAGTAGCTATTGTCAGAATAGCTGCTCGTATGTAGTAGCTATTGTCAGAATAGCTGCTCGTATGTAGTAGCTATTGTCAGAATAGCTGCTCGTATGTAGTAGCTATTGTCAGAATAGCTGCTCGTATGTAGTAGCTATTGTCAGAATAGCTGCTCGTATGTAGTAGCTATTGTCAGAATAGCTGCTCGTATGTAGTAGCTATTGTCAGAATAGCTGCTCGTATGTAGTAGCTATTGTCAGAATAGCTGCTCGTATGTAGTAGCTATTGTCAGAATAGCTGCTCGTATGTAGTAGCTATTGTCAGAATAGCTGCTCGTATGTAGTAGCTATTGTCAGAATAGCTGCTCGTATGTAGTAGCTATTGTCAGAATAGCTGCTCGTATGTAGTAGCTATTGTCAGAATAGCTGCTCGTATGTAGTAGCTATTGTCAGAATAGCTGCTCGTATGTAGTAGCTATTGTCAGAATAGCTGCTCGTATGTAGTAGCTATTGTCAGAATAGCTGCTCGTATGTAGTAGCTATTGTCAGAATAGCTGCTCGTATGTAGTAGCTATTGTCAGAATAGCTGCTCGTATGTAGTAGCTATTGTCAGAATAGCTGCTCGTATGTAGTAGCTATTGTCAGAATAGCTGCTCGTATGTAGTAGCTATTGTCAGAATAGCTGCTCGTATGTAGTAGCTATTGTCAGAATAGCTGCTCATATGTAGTAGCTATATGCAGGGAATGTTTAATCAGCAACAGTCTAGTGACAGTCTAGTGATTTCATTTGTCTGAAAATATTGTTGTCATGAAAATGTTAGAAGAGACTATTGTACATCTGTCTAGCAATCTGACCAGTGTGTGTCGTGCTCTGCTACACTGTTAAAATTTCCAGTTAAAATTTATTAACTGATACTTCAACATTGCCATTCTTCAAATTACTTCCTCTGAGCATTGACCTTTGACCTGTACTTCCTCTTTACATTTCTCCTTCTCTTCCTGATCCAGTTATTTGGTGCATTAGTGTCGTGTCCCCTTAAGGAGAGTGAGGCCTACTACGGTACCGGCGAGAGTTTCCTCTTTCAGTTTGAGTCGGGAGAGGACGTGACCGATCTCGTTTGTTATCGGTGGACGGGAGAGAACATGTACTTTATCAAAGGAGACAAGGATAGCATCAGTATCGGGGGAGGAGAGTAAGTAGACCCAACCATATCCCTACGCCCCTCCTCTATCCCCACCCTGTTGGTAGTGTTGCGGTCAATTGGTAAAGCAGGGGGCGTGTCCGATCTCGACTGTTACAGGTGGACGGGAGAGAACATGTACTTTATCAAAGGAGACAAGGATAGCATCAGTATCGGGGAGGAGAGTAAGTAAACTCTGCCACTTCCCTACCCCCCTCCTCTAGCCCCACCCTGTTGGTAGTGTTGTGGTCAATTAGTTAAGGAGAGGATGTGACCAATCTCGTCTGTTACAGGTGGACGGGAGGGAACATGTACTTTATCAAAGGAGACAAGGATAGCATCAGTATTGGGGGAGGAGAGTAAGTAAACCCAACCATGTCCCTACCCCCCCTCTATCCCCACCCTGTTGGTAGTGTTGTGGTCAAGGTAGTGAATTGACGATCTTATGATTGACCAGGGTTTAGTGTTGCTAAGTTGTGTGAGCAGGGCCTTGGCCTCTAACAAGACTGTAAACCTTTCAACTTTAACTTTAACAAGCTTTAAATCGACAGAGTCTAGATCCGCCTTGTAAATAAATCATTAAGCCTATTTCAGTGAAAGTTCAGTTAAACTCTGAATTTAAACCTCACTTCCATTGGAAGTGTTTGTTTTATGGCATGGTGGATATCTTTAATAATGTGGAACAAATTAAACAGTTAGCAAATTATATGCATCTGTAGCAATTCCAGTGGGAATCTGCAACAAGGAAAGCTGGTTTAAAGTTTCCTTATATTGACAGAAACAGAACTGGTAGGCTTTATCGGGATTTGTTTTATCATAAATTACCCAATTTATTGCTGTACATACATCATTAACAATTCGTCCGTCAGTTCGGTGGTTCTATCGAATAGGAATTTTCCGCCAGGCCATGCCATGTCAAGTTATTCCTCTTTTAGATCCCTGTTTGATCAATGTCTACCTTCCTTTATCATGAATAACTTGCGATAGTTTTAGTATAATCCGTACCAGAATATTAGCTACCATACACAGAGAGCTGATTTAAATACCGCCCTCATCTTGATCATCCATCTCTTTCAGGGGTACCATTGGTCTGTGGTTGGACGGGGACCTCTACCACGGGCGTTGCAGGAAGTGCAAGACGTTTGACAACGCCATTCTCTCAGGGACCGAGGACTTTGTCATCAAGAATTTAGAAGTCTGGGGTTTTGTCATGTGACCAGGTCACCGCTGATCTGTAAAGAAGTCCGTCGGCCGATCTTTTAAGGGCATTTCTAAGCGTTGATATACTTGCCCCCTTGGAGTTAATGTTGTGTTTCCCGTTGTATTTACTTTCTTGCGTCTGATAAAAACATAAAACAACGGCCAAGCAGTGGTTTTAAAATAAGAACCATTTTGAGTTGGTTTATAGTCACCGAGCAGATTTGTGTTGCTTAGGTGATGAGTTCTTTGCTTGTGACTGCAGGAGGTATAAGAAGTTGTTTTTTTATTTATTTATTTTTATTTTTAAAAACACAATGGGAGTCTTACCCTTAATTTGTATGAAAGGTTGAAAGGCTCCACCACATTTATGTGAATTAAGAACACTAAACTATTCATGGATTGGGGTAACACTTGGTAAAGTAAAATGTGTGGGTTTTGGAAAAATTAGATGATGTTCACTTTGCTTGTTCTGTTCAATTTTGGATTCTTCTTAAAAACTTAAAAATTTTGATTAACTTTCACACATGAAGAATACCACCAACTCCAAGCTCAGCCCCACACCCCACCCCATGGGCTCAGCCCCACACCCCACCCCATGGGCAAACTGGGGCTTAAACTTTAGCTCAGGAGCCTGGAAACAAGCGATGCGTTTGACCCCTGAGATGACAGTAAGACCAAAATGATGTCTGCCCTTTTGGCACCTCAGCTTGTCTGTGCCTCTACCATTTCAGACTCTGCAGTACCCTGTTTCAAAGTCAGTAAACCGGTGGGCCAATACACCCCTGTCCGGCTGTCCCACCCCCATCCTTACTCCCTCTTCACATGAATTTCATTGTTTATGCCACCATTCATAACAAATATTATTCTTCATCATCATATCATACATCAAATCATAATTCATGACATATCATAACTCACAAAAACATGTTATCTAACAACTAATTTGTATAGGATGGGGGGGGGGGGGGGAGGGGAGATCAATATTAATATGTCACTACTATTAAAATCATTTGACTTCAGGGAGTTTGCTCTGCCCTTCTTACCCTTTGCGTATGTAGAAGATTTCCACGGAACTGTTACCTTCTCAGTTGTCATTAAAAACAATACAAAAGGGATTTATTTTTGTCCAAAAATCACTTAATATGTTTGGGAGTTGAAGATAATTATATCATATATATATATTATTTGAGAAATGTAGAGACAGCATGTCATCTGCAGTCAAGTGTTGTACAGTCACTTACCACGATGGGTTGGAAGTTGGAACCCATCGTCACTCACATCAAGTCATATGATATCATTGCTCTCTCTATGTGGTTATAACTATTTGATTATTCAAACAAAGGAAAATGTTAACAAATACTATATTACACAGTGACGAACGAAGGTTTGGGAATGTTAAAATACATGTCGCATGTTGAAATACAATTTTTGCGCCAATCTCATGGCTGATAGACTGTCTTACACGGATAAAACACCAAGACAGATTTGTATATTTATTTTGGTTACGCCAGTATTCTTTTGCATGTTGTCCATTGTGTGGCGTCGAGAGGAAGAGGTGGGTTAAGCGAGGGGGTGAGGGGGGCAGAGGTGGGAGGGAATAAGAGGTTTGTGGTTGGTGTACAGATGAGATACATTGTTGTGGTATCATGATAAATGGACCTTCGCACATGGATAAATACCGAAACAGTTTTTATTTGTCTGTCTTTATGTCTGTCCGTCATTATGTTTTGTCTTCTATTGTTAACCACCTGGGAGGGGAGTAGTACCCACAGGTGAAATTGCTAGCTGTGAGTTTTCCCATCCAGTCGCCATCATGTAGATTTTTTTTATGGTATCCGTTTGCTGGAATACAAACGTAAGAGCGTTTTGATCATCAATACTGTCTCGGATACAGGCATAAGCTTTTTCCGCGAATTCGCGGAATATCCATGATTTCTTTTCTACTTGGGGGACAAAAACTATTATCCTAACACACTGTAGCATACGCAAACTGGATCCTATACCGCAATTTTTGCAAAATTCCGTGGTTTTTTCACCACAGGCTCTTCCCTGCAGATAGGGACTCGATTTTGGGTCGCATGTACGTTTGTTGACAGTCCTTTCGTAAAGTCGTCAACCCCTTTTGTTTGGGTCTTCTTTTGTTATGTATATTTTGTAGTTTGAAACAGAGACTTAAAACAAAGATAAATATCTTTCGGTGAAGTTCTAATTTTTACCACGAAACAGGGCAAGTTGTACTTAGTAAACTTCTGAACAGAATCAAGAAATGCTGTTTGGAAATGTAAAAAAAGGAATATTTTGAAATAATTTAATAGTTTAACTAAAAGTGAGTTGAGATATTTGACCAAAGTTTGAAATATGGATGCTTCTCGGCCTTCATCATGTTTAATATGTTTGCAGGGTAAAAATGTCAAGTTAAATTGTAAACGTAATAACAGGTAACAACAGGTTTTATGACTATGTTACTTTGATAGTAAAGCAATGGCTTTTCTAAACTGAGTTAAGACATTTCACTAATATGTGTTCATTAACAAAATTGACTATTTTGGACCAATCTTTTTTTGTGGTGATAAAAGTGAAAATTGACACTTGATACTCGTGGCAGTGAATTCAATCCCCTACAGCGATGTATCAGGTATAACTTAATATTTTTAAAAGAGTTGGCAGTATTTGGTGAAGAGAATTACAAAATGGGTATGATAACCAATTTGCTGGTTGAAAAAGTGCAAGAATGGACATCATCTTTAGTTGGATTAGCGTAAACGACCAGTTCATGTTGCTGACATTCATCTTTTTGTTTTAACTTTCCGGTAACAACAAGTTTTATGTACTTTGGTACTTTTAAAGTAATAAAGTAAAACAATGACCTGCTGTTGTGAGTTAAAGCAATTAACCTACACCAATGTTGTTTTCTCCCCTATCGACTGATTTTTAGTGATAACAATTGCTGGTGAAAATTTGATACTTGTTACAGCAGGGAGTTTCCATAACAACTCCCTGGTTACAGTGAATTCAACGCAATCCGGCGATGTATCAAGTATTTACTAATTTTTCCATAAGTTGGCACTTTTTTGGTTTATTAGCATTTCCAAAACCCATTTCAGATTTATCTGATCATTAATTTATCCCTGGTTGAAATCTACAGAAAGAATGGACATAAATTTTTGCAGGGGGTAGTGTAACACATCCAGATCATGTTGCCGCCCTCAATATTGTATTCTTCGATAATGTTCTTCTTCCGGTCTTTTGTCTGTTGAATATGGATAGTCTGTTGAATATTCAGAACCCTTGACCTTGTAAGAGTTATGATAACCCGTCTCACTATATAGCTTTTATTTTTGTTTTCATCGCACACAGCCGAACTACCTTGATCTCGACATTGAGGAATGTTTCTTTTCTGGCGTTTCTTACTGTCTACTTTTGCATCCATAAGGTTGATTCCTTTTGTTTTAACTGGTATTAGAGGATATTATTAAACATTGAAAATATTTGTTGTTGTTGTTTGTTAGCTCATCTTTCTTGTTTGGCTCTGTTGGCCTAAATACTTAGAAACCTTTCTTTTTTTGGGGGGGGGGGCATAACTTTAGGACCACATGGGTATATGCTTCATTACGTGTTTTGTGGGTGCAAGCCAGCCAGGGCCAAATAGTTTAAAACTCAAAAAGTGTTTACAATCTTGTTTCTGTATTTAATGGCAGCGAAAAGGGAGCCAGATGTACTGGATACGTTTTTTTTTTCTTTGGTGGGGATGGGGGTGGGGAGGCGGGTTTGATAACTTGTTCGATTGTCAAGCGATACATTTCAAAAATGGGATGTGGGAGGGGGGAAGAGGGGGGGTTACTCGGTGGAGTCTTTTAAGGTGGAAAAACATACTGTGAGCCACTCTGTTCATAGGATAAACTGATTTTTACACATTACCCACAAAAAATATCCTCACTTTCAAGCTTGGATAATTTCTGAAAGTTTAGATTATTTTATTTATTTTGTATTGAATATAGTGAGGAAGGTTATTAGCCCATGTCAGAGGATACGTTTCTATTAAGATGCAATGGAAAGCACCATTGTTATGTAGATTCGTTTCATCAATTAAGCAAAACAAACTAAAAAACGTTAGACCTATTGTAAATTTTAGATGTACCATACCCGTAGTGTGATGTGTCTAGGCTGTTAGCGTGGTTCTCAATTAGTTGCCCATGCATTTTCATGGTCCAAAGACCCCACAAGTCTTGTATGAAAAACTATAAATATATCTTTCCTTTTGTTTTGATTGAATATACTTAAATGCGAACAATAGATTTGATTGACAACACCAAACTGAAAGGAATGTTTCTATTGTATTTTGTTTACAATGTGTGTCTTTGTTCGGGAGCGTATTGTTTGTCTGTTTTATTGAATTTTGGGTTCGTCCGATTTTTATCAGTAATCAGTTGTGTATTGGTGTATGACGCCTTAGACTGTAAACCCGATAACTGAAACTAGTACATAATGGTTGAATTTCGTACTTGTTATGTGAACCTTATTGTTTTAGTGTGAATCATAGCTAATGTCTGGTCAACAGATGTCAATGTCTGAAAACATTGTAAATTACAAACATTCTTAAAAAATTTTTAAGATGAACTTCAAACTTGGAACGTAGATACACCCTTCGTGAGTACTTATTGGTGTGTATGTCAAATGTCAGAACATGTCAACAGAGGTCAATGTCTAAAACGATGACTTCAACAGTAAAATCAAGTAAAAACGTGGTAATGTTATAACACGCGTTTAATTCCCTCATAGACATATGCATTACCATCTTCCCAACTACTCCTCGTAGTCCATTACTCCGACCGGAAACTACCAACGAGTGATGACGATGATGACGATAGTGTTGAAGTCATGACCCGGCGGGTCACTAAACTTCAAAACTGAAGTGACTCGAAGAAGTGTTTTTATTTCATTGTTTCCACATAGAGATAATGTACCCCGCTTCCCCCACCCCCCCCCCCCCCCCCCCTCCCCACCCCCAACTTAATTGGTCCCCGCAATCCAGCTGTCAATTGCCCGACTCCTCGTATAGTCCAATAATTCCAACCGAAAACTACCAACGATTGATTAGACGTACCATAGCTGATGTAGTGATGACCCAGTCACTAAATTTCAAACGTAAGGGATTCGAACAATTCTGTCAAATAAGTCACCGTAGAAACACTACAATGAATCGAGGCAATGATACTTTTTAAGAAAGGTCACCCAGGAAAGAACCTGGGCACGAAAAACCAAACAACGAACCGACTGATTCGCTCTCAGTCCCCTTGCATCGAGACTGTGACTGTGATCATCGTCGGGTGTGTATTACCATTCCCCTCGAAAGGGAACAGATACTACACAAGATCTTAGCCAAGAGGCCGAGAAGTGAGTAAATGATTAATTCACTGTCGATGACTTGACTAGACCCGAATATGAGGGGACTCGTTTAACTGTTTAACGGGATGGCTTCCGGACCCTCTATTTGTAGTTTACGTATAGGCCAAGAGCCTGTCACATATGATTTCACCCCATTTAGCCCAGAAGGTTTGACCCCTTAAAGTTACT